>PVKU01000950.1:276631-367470 GCA_004027475.1 Anoura caudifer
AAAAAAAAAAAAAAAAAAAAAAAAAAAAAAAAAAGGCTCAAACCGGAGGACAAATCAAAGCCCCAGAGCCAATTCAGCTAAGCAACGAAGAGATAGCCAACCTATCAGATGCACAATTCAAAGCCCTGGTGATCAGGATGCTCACAGAATTGGTTGATTTTGCTCACAAATTAGATGAGAAAATGAAGGCTACAATAAGTGAGATGAAGAAAGACACACAGGGAAGCAATAGAGATGGGAGGAAAACTGGGACTCAAATCAATGGAGTGGACCAGAAGGAAGAAAGAAACAACCAAACAGAAAAGAAAGAAGAAACAAGAATTCAAAAAAAATGACGAGAGACTTAGGAACCTCCAGGACATCTTGAAACGTCCCAACGTCCGAATTATAGGGGTACCAGAAGGGGAAGAAGAAGAGCAACAAGTGGAAAATTTATTTGAACAAATGATAAAGGAGAACTTCCCCAATCTGGCAAAAGAAATAGACTTCCAGGAAGTCCAGGAAGCTCAGAGAGTCCCAAAGAAGTTGGACCCAAGGAGGAACACACCAAGGCACATCATCATTACATTAGCCAAGATTAAAATGGAGAGAATTCTAGAAGCAGCAAGGGATAAGGGGACAGTCACCTACAAAGGAATTCCCACCAGACTGTCAGCGGATTTCTCAAGAGAGACCTTCCAGGCAAGAAGGGGCTGGAAAGAGGTATTCCAAGTCATGAAAATCAAGGACCTACATCCAAGATTGAGCTATCCAGCAAAGCTGTCATTTAGAATGGAAGGGAAGATAAAGTGCTTCTCAGATAAGGTCAGGTTCAAGGAGTTGATCATCACCAAGCCCTTATTATATGAAATGTTAAAGGGACTTATCTAAGAAAAAGAAGATGAAAAAGAGGAACAGTAAAAAGACAGCAAACTCACAGGTATTAACAACCAGACCTAAAACAAAAGGCAACTAAGCAAACCACTACAACAGGAGCAGGAACACAGAAATGGAGATCACATGGAGGGTTAGCAATCGGGCGAGTGGGAGGAGGAAAGAGGGGGACAAGGTACAGAGAACAAGGTAGCACAGACGGTGGGTAGAAAATAGACAGGGGGAGGGCAAAAATAGTGTGGGAAAAGTAGAAGCTAAAGAACTTACAACACATGGATATGAACTAAAGGGGGGAATATGGGTGGGAGGGGGTGTGCAGGGTGGAGGGGAATGAAGGGGGGAAAATGGGACAACTATAATAGCATAATCAATAAAATATATTAAATAAATAAATAAATAAATAAATAAATAAATAAATAAATAAAATATTAAGAGAATTATATTATGAAGTGAAGACTTTTACTAACCCACAGATTTTACAGGTGTAACCATGTCTTGGTCATTAGGACATTGGATTTTCTTTATGCAATAGTTCTTACCACTATGCCCTCTACCAACAAAGCAGAAGCTCAAAACATCATACATGTGTTAACAAAATTATATCTCTTTGAAATTTATAGAAGAAAAGTATATCTTCGTATTTACATTTTATATTCTCCAAGAAACAACTTAATGCTACAATATTCCACAGAGTATACAATGTAGTCTTATAATAACAATGCAGAAAATTGAAATAAATTGCAAAAATTGGCTGTCAAACTGCCTGGTTGCAATCACAATTAAATATACTCTGTATTTATTGTTTGTAGGATCAAAGGGAACGTACCTACTCGACAGTAAAAACCAAGTCCACTTCAGCCTCCATTAATAACCTGAAGCCAGGGACAGTGTATGTTTTCCAGATTCGGGCTTTTACTGCTGCTGGCTATGGAAATTACAGTCCCAGGCTTGATGTTGCTACACTAGAGGAAGCTACAGGTAAAATGTTTGAAGGTAATTACCACCTTTGATTTGAATTTTTACTCTCTATAACTCTGGCATTTTTTTAAATATCAGGGATGAAGATTTTGTTCAAAATAATTTTTACCTTTAAATGTGAATGTATATTCCTATATATGTACTCTGTGGAGGTTATTTAAAATAATAATATAAAATGTGCTGTTTTACTTTGCAATATTAGAAGCTCATGATTTACATTGGTCTCTTTAATACATATTGGGTTTATTTGGAAAAGACAAAGTTAGGAACAGAAGCACGACTTGTTCAATTGTGTATTGACACAGGCTGGTTTCATAGACCCCCAAATGAATGTGTTTTGCTTCTGTCAGTTAAAACAGGTCCTTTATAGAAACCAAGTAAATCCAGGATGCTCACCTGGGCAGGCCAGAGGAAGATAAAATGTAAGAATTTGTGTTAACTTAAGTGACTTGCCTTTTAGCAGTGAGTTCAAAAAATTGAGTTCAAGATCTTAGAACTCGCATTTATCTTTATTTTCTTTTTGAATAAATAAATGATTTATTTAATCATTTCTTTTTCGCTTTTTTGTGAACAATTTCAAGCATACTAAAGAATATATGGAAAATACATATGAAATTTAAGTATATATATCTAAATGGATATCTCTGTATCTACCACTCAGCTTAAAAATAAAATGGCACCGATATATTGAATCCCCTTTACATTTGCCTATGTTTTATAATGCTGCATAGGAACATGGCAGCACATGTGCCTACAGTGTATTGCAAATACACAGAAGTTCTTGTCTTGGGTTCATGTCCTAGTTGATTGTCAGAGTGCAAGTTCCAAGCAGCTTGGGCACCAGAGCTGCTGGTTCTTCAGCTAGCTGAGGTTAGAATTATAGGCACAAAAGCATTAATTTTAAAAAGTCACATAATTTGGTGTTATAAATTAATACAATCATCCTTTATTATTTTTAAATGGAGTTGAGAAAGAGTCTTAAAATGAGAATAAGTTCAGTGGCCCCCAGAACATTAAAGAATTTATTTTTATTTTTATTGTTTACACAAGATCTCAACATTTAAACATTTGAGTGGCCTTGTGTTGAATGTGTTCTTGCAGGCTTCAACTTAGGCTGATCTCACCATGTTTGTGATTTGTAATACAACAAAACACTCCAAATGATGTTTTCCACTTTCTAGTGAATAATTTAAACTTAAGTAAAACATCAAGTAGTTATCTCACATTTTCTTACACATTTTTAATCAGCTAAAACTTTAGGTGTAGAAACTTGTAAAATATTTTCATAAAATGTTTAAATATATTTTCAAAATAGGTTTCAAAATTGGTCTCAGAATATTTTCCAAATAGGTTTGAAAACTTTCTAAACTATTGTTTATTGTGTGCTGAGATTCATACATATCATGTTCATTATTTAAAATGAATTAAACAAGACTCAAAGAGGTTAACATGAAGTAGTGAAACCTAAATGAACACATGAAATAAATGTTAAAAATTGATTTTTGCATTAGAAAGAATGTGGGGATTTTTCGTATAAGAAAATTCTCTTCTCCTGGAATGTAAACTGATGAAAGAATGCTCATATCTCCTCTTCTTACTATTGGCTTGCCAGTACCTGCTACAGTGCTTGACACATAGAAGGCACTGAGTAAATAAGCAAAGAATGAGTACCTCACCATCATCAATTTAGAACAGATGACTAGTATCAATCAGTGAGAGGAGACGTATTCCCGGTTTCACATCTCAGCTCTGCTGTGTCCTGTTGTGGGACTTTAGATGAACTGCTCTCTGTACCTAACTCACAGGGAAGTCTGAGCACTCAGTTAATTTGTGAATGCTGCAGTCCCTAACAGGCCACAGACCAGTACCATCCAATGCCCAGGGGTTGGGGACCCCTGAATTAATGTATACGAAGTCCCAGTGCAGTGCCCAGCACAGTCTCAACTTTCAGCTTTTATTATTTAGCATGACCACTTCAAACTTTTTGGTCTCAGGAAGCCTTATAGGCTATTAAAAATATTGAGAATCCCCAAAGAGGCTTTGGTTACTTGGAATATATCTATCAGCATTCACCCCATTAGAAGTCAAAACTTAGAATTTTTTAAAACACACAAGCACACATTTCATTGGCTATCAGAGTGATGACGTCATCCTATGTCATAGAACTTCTAGACAACTCTGTGCACTTGTGAGCATATGCGAATGAAAAACTCAAATAACATCATGTCATATGAAAATAGTTTTGACCTTGCAGATCCCCTGGAGAGCTCTTGAGGGATCCTTAAGTTTCCCAGACCAGACCACCCTTTGAGAAACACTGATTTAGCACAAGGAACTGTACTAAGAATTAGAGATGCACAGACACATGACACAGTTGTTTCTTTCAATTTAAAGTTTAGTGAAAGACATATTTACTTGTACACAAATGCTGGCCATGCAGTTAAGCACTGGCAGAGTGCATGGCCCAATGCTGTCAGAGTGTCAGGAGCAGCGACTCCCTGTGCTGGGAGAAGGTGAAAGGGAGGAAGCCACCAAAGAGAAGCCTGTTGAGCACTGTTTGACCAGAGAAGTTTAACAGATTGTTTCATTGCACATCATCCTAAAAGCCCATTCTAGTCAAAGTCAACTACTGTTTTTACAATTTTTAAACCATGGGGTGTTCATTTGGCACTTATAAATTAGTTTTAAATTCTATTACCCATGAAATAGATGAAAATATTAACCATAAATGTTGACTTTGGAAAGATTAAAGTCAGACTATATATGTATTATATATGTAACATATATAATACATATATATTTTTATATATAAAGGTAGGAATAAACATTCATAAATTCTATTTCATCACTTACCTGAGTTAGTTTTCTCATTGGAGCTCTGTTTCTGAAGCTAAGGGAAAACTGAACCTAAGACAAGCAAAAGATTAGACCCATGAGAAATACCCATTGAATGGAAATAAGTTCAACACATATGTGTATAATTTTTCCTTCCTCATGAACAAACTACTCCATTCTTTTTCCTTTCTTAATATACATAAAAACACAGATAAAAACAATAAACAACCAAACCAAAAAATAAAAGTAGCTGATGTTGTCTTTTCTTGTTGAATGACAATAAGCTGTAAATCACAAATAAAGGTTAAAAGTTTTTCCCCCCTCCCCTTTATTTAGTTCCCTTGGGGAGTAATCAGCAGTGCTGAATTGTGTACCTTTGTACAGAAACTATTACACCAGAGCTATTTATACTGTTTTTCAATGTAGAGGTTATCCAGAGTTAGCATAGGTATATAAAGTTAAGAGATGAGTTATCAAATGGAGGGAGGAGTAGATAAACTAACGGAAAAAAAAAAACTTCATGCTGCCTATGGTGGCAATGCATAACTCTGCCCACCTGTACTGTACCTCTCTGGAGACCCAGTTCCTTGTCACCAGAAAGAAGGACTAGTATTTTCCATTCTGGCATAAATTAAGATTATAGCCATTGATTGTTTCAGAAATAAGCAAACTATTAGTTTGATATTATATATGATATTTGCAACTGATTCATTTACTGCACTATACATTTTTATTGTTTTATATTGCTTTGATTATTTTATGAGGTCCATACTAGCACTGAGAATATAATCAGGAAAATATGACAATTGCAAATTGCATTATAATTAAAACTTCTCTAATTTGGAAAAAGGGAAGTGTGAAGGAGGGCCATGTGACGTGATGAAGAATTGGAATCAGAAGCTGCTGTAAAGGACATGTAAACATGTACTTTTCCCAAAGAGACTCTCAGAAAGGCCAGCTGGGCTTGTCTTCATAAATGAGCATAGAAGATGGGAAGTGTCTGCAGTTAGACAATGCTGAAATGTTTTTAAAGAACTCGGAGAAAGTTTCCTCTTGTATAAATCTCCTCTATAAACTCTCATGTGTATATTGCATACTTTGTCAAATTAATCAAAGTAATTCCGCTCTCCTTTCTTAATTATGGTACATTGTAAATTCATGATGATTTAATATGGTCACATGATGATTTTTATTTTATATTGATAATATGAAATATAAAGCTCTTAAGGTGCTTTGGAAAATGCAGAGTACATATTTTGGTTGCTTTATTATACAACAGAAGAACAGCGATAGAGGGATCACATACCTTGCTAAGAAAGGATTTAACAGAAATTATAGATCAAAGATTTCTATTTCTGATTCATAAGTAAGTTTCCAATAAACAAGCAGGAGATAGGCATTCAATAAGCCATTTTATAGGCTCACTTTTCTTACAGCTGAGGGATATGAAATAGATGAAAACATTGTCCTTACCACTTCTTTGACATGCAAACATAAATATTTAAATGTATAGTTACAATATTATACATATATTTAAAGTTAGAGCTGAATTCAATAGCAGAGATGGTTCTTGTTGGTAAGACTCTGTGCAACCTCTCAAGTTCCACGCCGGGAGTGTTTCTGAGCCTCTGCCCTCTTTGCAGCCACAGCCGTCTCCAGCGAGCAGAACCCCGTCATCATCATCGCAGTCGTGGCAGTGGCAGGGACCATCATTCTGGTGTTCATGGTCTTTGGCTTCATCATTGGAAGAAGGTAGAATGCAAACTTCTTCTAATCTCTGAGATAACTTTTCAGAATTATGTTACCCATTAGTTATTATTTAGTGCATTAGAATAGAATAGGCAAATATCCCTTGTCTGATAAGAAACATCAACTCAGTAAGTTTTTATTCTCCCAAGGTCAAAATACACTTTGAGTTTAATCATTGCCTTTAGTTTAAGAGGATGAGTATTGCAATTTCGATTGGGTAAATTAATTCTTTTAGTTAATGTTTGTGGAAACCATTTAAAATCTGTTGTTTTCCAGAACAAAGTTATAAGCTAATACTTACTCACTGATAAATCTAAAACTACAAAATATGTTCCTTCTACATTGTTTTACAGGAATATTTTCAATTCTATGCCTTTTTAAATCATATGAATTGATATATTATTATTAAGTTTATACCTATGGACAGGAAGTTTTTATCTTTTGTCTATAGATCTAACTAGCATGTTGTAAAATATTTAAGGTATATTTTATATAATTTTAAATGTATAAAATGAGATTATTGATTATGCTTGTCACAAATTTGATTTTTTTTTTCAGACACTGTGGTTATAGCAAAGCTGACCAAGAAGGAGATGAAGAGCTTTACTTTCATTGTAAGTGTTTGGTTTTTCTTTACTTTTATATATCCCAGTTAATACAGAAATGTGGTTGTGAATATTGGCATGATAAAAATTCCTAATGCATCATGCTTGAAATTATATAATTAGCTCAAAGTATTGCTTTAAAGCATTTCATAAGAATGAAAGTCATAGAATGGGAATTTTTAAAAAATAAAATATATTCTGAAATGTAACCTCACAAGAAATTTTAATATAACTGCAGGATATTAAGCTGCTTTACTGTCACAATTTTTCCTTTTATAAACTTTGAACAACAGTTTTCTACACTTCTAGTAATGACCCATTAAATATTGCATAGCCCACACTCTAGCTAAGGAATTCATATCAGATTAGGATTTCCCACCCAGTGAGTGATGCTACCTTGCAAGGCTAAGGCACCTCTTTCTCTTCAGCTGCTAAACATTCTCTATCCCAGATAGATGTTTTAATCAGACATCAAAGGTATAAAAGTAAGAAGTAATCCTCCATTGTTCTCCCTTGGATTTGGGTTACCTGATTCTTAAACGTTCATTTTAGAAATCATATTTGGAAGAGAGCTTAGAGAACAAAAGAAAATAAATGTCCATCTGTATTGCTCTTATTATTGTTCAACATGGATGGAAAGCAAAAAAAAAAAAAAAAAGACAGCCAAAGTAAAAAACTAAAAATCAAATGATATTAGTTATTAAAATCCTTGAAATTATTAAGAACAATTTTATTTATTATTTTTCTTAATAGCAATAATCTTTACTAGAACTTTTCATAGATAAATTTCTGAAATGGCACAAGAATTATATCTATTTTTGTGTTATTTATTAAATCATGATGTCAGTATCTAAGAAGATATTGTCATGTATCCATTGTAAAATTAAAAGTTTACATAAGCATCAACCAAGAAAATGTGTTGTTCAAAAACAAAAATTGTACATGCTATTACTACTCTTCTTGAGTTTCTTTAATGTGTTTTGATTTGTTAGCAGCTACCATGTCTTTAGTTTTCAAAATAAAAGTGGCTCTAGATAATCAATATCTAAATTGATTATAAAACTCTTTAGAATTCTACCCACTGAAGGCAGGGAAGTTATTGAGGATACTGCAAATCAAAGTAAAGGGTTTGACCAGAGGTGGCTTTATTGCAAAATCTATGCTTCAGGGCCTCTCACTTTCACGGACCCCCTGTTAAGCACCTGGTAAAGCGCTAGCAATCTTGTGGTGTGATCTCTCTTTACTTTAAGAGGGTATCCCAATTGTAGAAGGTCCAACCCCCATAAAACTGAGACCTCCCTGTGATTCTGACTGAATAGATATGATCCCATCACTGCTCACCTCTGGGAGTATTTGATACGCTCCCAAAGTTTGCCTCCCTTTGCTAACACAGCAGTGACTGATCAGCCTGTGACGAGTGCGCCTCAGTGATGACAGTGTGCCGTAGACAAGTTTTAGTTAGAGGATGTACAGAAAAAGATGCAAGTTACTTTTTTTTTTTTTTTTTGCCTCTGTCATGACAAGAGAGAATCATTTTTAACACTTCCACAGACGGGAAGAAGAGAATCCAAATTCGAATGCCTACATTTTTTTCTCTACTTTCATATGTATAGAGAAGAGTAACTAGACTATGGTTCCTGGAATCCCTGATTCTGCCCACATGTGAATAATTTGATGGCAGAATCATTTAATATTGCCTTAATCAGTATGTCACTTTTGTTTCTTTTACTGAGTATATCTGAAACATTTCCGAATTATCAAACACATTTTAGTTTATTTGGTTTTAGCTTGCAGGTTATTGCAGAAGTTAAATTGAAATACAGCTTCTGTAAAACTTGTAGAGCCTTATGCTCGTCATCACTCAGTTTTAATATTTTAATGTCATTTGCTTTTTTTACATTTGACATTCAGTTTGTAATTAGAAAAAATAGAACTGTGTGTTTTACTTGCTAACATAGACAAGATGAGCTTGATAAATACACAGTTTCCATCTATAAAGCAAAATTTTCAATGTGGTTTTGAGATATTTGGCATTCATGAGAAATATAAATGAGCTACTAAAACACAAAAAAGCTCATGGTCTTAAATTGAGATAAGCAACAGACTAGAATACTCAGAAATTATATCAATATTTTTATTTTAAAAATCCATTTTAAATGAATAATGAAACAAAGTGCATTCAACATGTCTTATTCTGGTAAATCCATGGTAAAGGGTGACAGTTTTGAATCACCCTTTTTACAGGCTATCTTTTCTTATCATCAGATGAGACCAGGCATTTCATTTGATTTTATGACTGTATCTAAAAAATGTAAACTGCAACACTATGGTCACTGGCTATTTACAAGTTGTGTCCTTTTATTCCTTTAGTATACAAACAATTTTCTTAGGTGCTGAGACACCAGATTGGATTTTTACGGAACATGAAAGCAACCATTTTGCTACCTTTTTAGAGCACTGAATTTAATAGAATGTCCAGTCATTTGTATCAGGCACCCTCAATTCTCTGTGGCCCAAGTGCTACATTTAAAGATGTAAACACAGTGGAGGATTTTAGTGAGGCAATTCCAATTTACATTTTGTTTCCTCCTACCCTTTCTTCTAACAAAGTCTTTGAATCCAGGCTGGGCCGTATTTCATGTTTTTATGCCAAAATTGCTCTGGCCTGTCAAAATGTTTTATGACAGCTTGAATAAAGAACCATCAGAGACCCCATTTGAGATGCAGAAGGTTACCTCCACTCTAGCTCCCTTACCGCAAGACAAAACAAAACAAACAGGAAAAAAAAAAAAAAACTATGAAAGAAAGAGAATAAAAAGAAGATGGCTCATTCTCCATCTGCCTGCCAATCTAGGAGGTTAACCTATTGTTTTCTTCCCTTCTCTCTTTTTCTCTTTCCCCCTCTTCCCTGCACTCCTTCTTCTCTCTTTTCTCTTTCTATCCCCTCTCTCTTTTCTTCTTGTGTTTTTTTTTTTCATGTTCAGCTTTAGTAACAAATGAGCATCTGTCAGTTTTATAAACTGCAACAATAATTGTTTAAGACAATCAATTTTGGATAAACAACCAACTACAGCAGAATAAATCAAGATTTTTTAATCCCATTTTCCTTTATACATTCTGCTTCTTTTTGTTTGTTATGTGTTTATTTCTAAAATATACTTCTAAGATAATGTGATGACATAAGCACAGTTAGGCTGCAGTGTAATACATAATGAAATATATTGTTCTCCAAATAGTAAGATTTAATGAAAAGATTGTTCAGTGGCTTTGTTAAAAAACAATAAAGTGTTTTTGAGGATATAGTGTAATTCTTTTCATTGCATTAATATAACAAAATATATGCTTATTTATCTTATCTTTGTCTTTAACCAAATGATTGATTGGAATACATTATTGTAATTGAATTTGATTTAAAGTTAACATAGTATTTTCTGTTACCTGCATGCTTCCAGGTGCATTTTAAGATTTTTAACTTTTGCAACTTTTATGATTCTATGTTGTTTGAATCTTGACTACCTTTTCTGAGGCATATTTGCTGCCTCCCTCCAGAGCCTTATAATTGAAAGTTTATATAAACCACTCCTCTTTCAAATTCTGTCATACATGGTTAGCAGATCCCAGGAATATTGTAAATTTTCTAACTTTATTCTGGACTTTGTGCATCTGGCTTCTATTGCCTTGTAAGGTAAAGATGAAACTGTGTTTTTAATAGGTTTCTCTCTGAGTCTGTGATAGCAACTCTCATATCTTGTATTAATTTTATGTATATGTCAATGATGGTTGATCTTTAAAAAATAAATCAAAGGAATAAGTTAGATGTCTAAATGTTTTTAATATTGCTATCAGTGTAGTAGGCTACCTGTATATGAAATGTCATCTTTTCTCAGTGTATGTATTTGATTGATTGACTGACTTACAGATTTACAAATGTGTTTCCAAGACCATTACAAACTTCGATATGGCCTGAACTGTGCTGTGATAGCAGTGAATTTAATTAAACCTCCAGTCTGATAAGTCATGTCAGAGAATTTTGATGATGTCTTTTGTTGATTTACTGGAGAAGCAATTCAGTTAGTACCCTATGAGCTGGATCCCATGTTACCTATAGAAGCTTGCAGATAATACCTATACACCAACAGACTGAAGTAGTCTGTTAAAAGTGCTGTGAATCAGGTGATGTGGAAGCAAGTTCACTGTTCCAAGGAGCATTCTGCATAATGAAATTCCTGGGCTGACTGCACAATAAGTGCTTTGCTTCATCACAGTCATGCTTTCTTACATCATTACAGTTAAATTTCCAGGCACCAAAACCTACATTGACCCTGAAACCTATGAAGACCCAAATAGAGCTGTCCATCAATTCGCCAAGGAGCTAGATGCCTCCTGTATTAAAATTGAGCGTGTGATTGGTGCAGGTAAGGCTGTTGTAGCTTCCTTATTCAGCTCTTCCATTTAGCCAACATCGCAAGTCATACATCATAATGACAGGCAAATAATTATACCTCAAGTATAGAACTTTTGCATTTGCCTGAACTGTTGGAAGCAAGAGGCTGTACTTGTTTATGAAATCTTAAGAAAAAAAGTAAAAAGAAAAAGCATGTGTCACAGATAATCTATGTATCTTTTATCTTCTACTGAATTTTTAAAATACTTGGTGTTTTTTGTAAGCTATTTTATTAAGTTTTGGCCTATTGTTCAAGAAGTGATGTAGCATTTAAAAAAAATTAAAATGTCATAATTATATTGGAATACATTTCATCTTTCTTGATTTACCATCTTCTTACTAAGCTTCACTGTTATACTTTTTTCTTATATTTGTAGGTATTAGGTAGCCCTTGTACTATTTAATTTCATGTAGAAAACTAGTATGTATGACTTATTTTAAATGAATATTAGTTTCTATGTAAACAATGTACTTACATAATAATTTCACATTTTTCAGTCCAACTGCCTTCAATGTAGCATAATGCATATGAATTCCAGACTCTTAAACCTTTAAAAACTATTTGCTACTTAAACCATAAAAACAGTAGCAATGTTGCTGATGTGCTCTTTAGTAGGCAGTGTACATATATTATACAATGTATTTCAAATCTTTTTTTTTCTGAGTTTTTTTAACTCAGTTAAAAATAGTAGCTAAGCCAGTCAGAGCAAGGCAAGTACCATATGATTTCACTCATATGTGGAATCTAATGAACAAACTGAACTATCAAGTGAAATAGAGACAGGCTCACATATAGAGAGCAGGCTGACAGCTCTGGGGAATGTGCTGAGGTGTAAGAGGATTGAGCAAGAAAGGAAAAAAGAGAGAAAGAAATCATGGACACAGACAACAGTATGGTGATTGCAAGGGAGAAGGGGTGGGTGGGTATGGAGGAGAATAAAGGCCAGATAAATGGTGATGGAAAAAAATAAAATAAAATAGTAGCTTGTGTAGCAAATAGTTTAGAAAAGCTTAAAAGTGCTTTTAAAGACTTATTTACATTTACTCTGAGAGACAAAATATCTCTGAAATTAAAATACATCTTCCTGCTCTGTTACTTCAGGAGAATTTGGAGAAGTCTGTAGTGGTCGTTTGAAACTTCCAGGAAAAAGAGATGTTGCCGTAGCCATAAAAACCCTGAAAGTTGGTTACACAGAAAAACAACGGAGAGACTTTTTATGTGAAGCAAGCATCATGGGGCAGTTTGACCACCCAAATGTTGTCCATTTGGAAGGGGTTGTTACAAGAGGTAGATATTGATTATATCTTTCATTATCAAGTGGACTGTCAGAAATTAGTGTCATTTCATACATAATGAAAAATCAAATTGTAAACATGTTGCGTATTCTAAATGAATGTTCTTGGTATGAACCAACTAAACAATTCTTTTGTGTCACCACCTCAGGAAAAAAAAAATCAAGTGAGTGCAAGATTAGAATTAAAGAATAAATCCAATAGAGCAACTGATAAATATTTTAATTTAGCTCAAAAAGCCGTGAAAGTGATGTCATTTAGTCTTCACATTTTATATATAAAGGGTCATTTTCTCTGAGTTCTATGCACAAAGCAGGAGTCAGGAGAACACACTGATTTTTATTGTTAAATTTTATGAATCATGACCATGCTCCAGACATTTAATGACCCTTCGACCTCAGCTGCAGCACTATATTCAGAAATATTTGAAACACTCACAGCTCACACACTGAGTCTTTCGAAATGGCACCATGTGTTTTATCTGGGATAAAAGAGGAATAACCCTGAAGCTGAGGCTGTGATTTCTGAAACAACACTTTTATTTTCTTATGTATGTGTATTTTTACTTTTAGGGAAACCAGTCATGATTGTCATAGAATTCATGGAAAACGGAGCTCTAGATGCATTTCTCAGGGTGAGTAGCAAATTCTTCCATTCTAAATATATTATATGTGTACTGCTAAAACAATTTCCTGAACTTTTCTTTTTGCGGTGCAAATGTGAACATTATAAACTTTAACGAGTTAGGAAGTTGTCTTTGAAAAGCAGATTAAAATGAGAGTTTTAGACTGGATTGATCTATAATCTTTTTGATCTTTTAAGTGATACAATGTACTTAACAAAAATAGTTTCTATTCAAATGTTATCTCAAGTAACACAGGCTATTTGAAGCCCTGTAATTTGAATGCAGGTCGTAGAGTAGCATTTTACTTTTGTAGAACAAGTATACCTGCAGGAGTGATAGATACAAAGAAACTTGGAATGTGAAGTAACCATTTACTGTTGGCACCATGACCTGAGTTCTGCTCTTTGGAACTGTTTAGATTGTCAGGTAAATATTGAGCACAGAGTTGTTAACATTTTTTAAATTAATTACATGTGGTTATTTTTGTAAATTTTGTAATCTAAATGTATAAACATGTATTTTTATTCTCAGAGACTTCTTATCTAAGAACATGAACACATGTTAACATCTTTAATGGCAAAGAGAAAATAATCTAAG
The DNA here is from genome assembly GCA_004027475.1 of Anoura caudifer. Classification (NCBI taxonomy): domain Eukaryota; kingdom Metazoa; phylum Chordata; class Mammalia; order Chiroptera; family Phyllostomidae; genus Anoura; species Anoura caudifer. Next base: position 290,631 of record PVKU01000950.1, read on the forward strand.
CAATAAGAGCACATGCAGAGTTATCATGCATTATCTAGATTGATACATTCAACCCAGAAGATCTAGGGAAATGTGCATTGCTGCATCTTTATGGCCTGCTTAACTAACAGCTCTCTGGAGGAAAGTGTCACCTAGTGAGTTATTCAGCTCAAAGCAATGGCCTCATGCCCCCTATTTGTAATTCAGCTGGAGAAACCTATGGATTAAAAACAGGTTAAAAATATATAATAGCCAGTCAAGTTGCAAATGGTCTTCAATCCCATGGGCTAGTACATCTATTTTGGAGACTCTTTGTTGCAAATAATGTTTCTACTAATAACAAAACAAGGAAAAGTGTAAAATGAGAACAAAGTCAGACAATATAACCATTTTTTTTTAGTTTCCCTTTTTTTTTTACTCAAAAATCCACCACCCCTTTTTACTATTGGGAGAAAATATTTTAATATGTGTGTTTTCATACCTTTACAGTTTTAGAGCATTTATATAATTTTATAGCTAGTGAGAAAAATGCTTAGCTGTCAGGGATATGCTTGGAATTCCATTACCTAACTTTCACCTAAAAATTAGCACATACTTTTGAATTTGTATAATCTGAAACTATTATTAATTAATATAAATAACATATCAATATAAATCATTACCAAAACTCTATTTTGTATTTGACTCTCAGTTACATCAGCATGTGTTATGTTTTTCACAAATGCCTGCATTATATAGAAATTTAATTAATAGTTCCTATTATACAACAGTAAATGAAGAGTGTGCAGACGGTTTTCATGGGGATTTTTTCCCTTTCCAAGTACAGTTAACTGGACTTCTGTTTTTGTCTTCCGGTAGAAACACGACGGGCAATTCACAGTCATTCAGTTAGTAGGAATGCTGAGAGGAATTGCTGCTGGAATGAGATATCTGGCTGATATGGGATATGTTCACCGGGACCTTGCGGCGCGCAATATTCTTGTCAACAGCAATCTTGTCTGTAAAGTGTCAGATTTCGGCCTTTCCCGGGTCATAGAGGATGATCCAGAAGCCGTCTACACAACGACTGTAAGAAAAAGTCTAGCCCCACACCTCTTTGCAATGCCTGAGACTTTCCTACCAACAGAGCAAAGCTTTAGTAATACAAAACTAACAGGGAGAAAAGAGGCAAATTGAGCTCAGCTTTTTTGTGTTACTATTTTCTTTTGGAAGAATCATTATTGCTTTTCAAACCTACATATAGGATAGGAGAAGAAATAATGATAAGAATGGCAACATTCCTATCTTCTACCAGGATGTTTATATATATAATATGTGATCATATATGTACCAGCCCTCATACTTGTAGCAGAAAAATATAATTCCATTTTTAAATAATGATTTAAAAAGAATATTAACTACAGTAAATCTTGTAACTCTTGTGAGACTAGATAAAAAAGGAAATATGCTAGTGTTTATTTAAATACTCCATATTTTCTCCCATTTTAGTAATTATTTTACCTAATTTGTCATTGTCTTTTCACTAGGCTCTTGCCCTGAGACCACATAAGACCCATTAAATTGATTTGCCTTAAAAAATGAAGTCTTGTAATGATTTAAAAAAATTAGTAACTTTAAATACACTTAAGGGAGATTCAAGATGGATATGGGTGGTACTGCTGAATTGCCAAACTAATATATAGATGTTTAATGACAGCTTGATGGTTCAGCTACAAATGATGTATTTAAATAAGTTATTGTACATATTTAAAATGTTGATTTCTTCTTATAACAGGGTGGGAAAATTCCAGTAAGGTGGACAGCACCTGAAGCCATCCAGTACCGGAAATTCACATCAGCCAGCGATGTATGGAGCTACGGAATAGTCATGTGGGAAGTTATGTCTTACGGAGAAAGACCTTATTGGGACATGTCAAATCAAGATGTAGGTGTCACACTATTTAAACAAAAAGGATGTACTACCTTAATATTCATTATTGTTGGAACATGTAGGTAATGGTTTATAAGAAGAAACTTCTATAGATTATAAAAATACAATTGCTGAGTATACACAATAGCACAAATTACCACAATAATTAATCATAAATTAGTAGGTCAATTAATTTCATTTTGCTTTTCATTTTGAAGAATTGCTTTTTTTGAATTTAAATTCTCTGGATATAATAGGCCTACACAGGATATTTCCTCCTTAATATGGATAATGATGCTTTGCTTACACACCTGTAATGGGAGAGTCACAGGAGTAAAAGAATCATTTACAGAAAGGAGGGGAAAGAGGGCTGTGATTGTAGGTTGGTTTTGTTTGTTTGTTTTTGTCTTTGAAGGTTATTTTTCTTTTTCTTTAATGTTCTGAGAAAATATGTTTAAATTATTATTGATTGATTTAATTAAATTTTAATTTCATGAGACAAACCTACTTGCGGCCAAAATTGGTAAGTGTTTCATAGTGATATTTAGAACATAATCACAATGGAAGTGTCTTTGGAAATTCCTAAAAAAAATAGTACTTATCAATGTGTGTTCTGTTACGTACAAAGACGTAAAACATGCTGTTATTCTTTGACAGAAGAAGCCAAGAGCATTTCTTGGGGGTAGACATCTCACACTAAGAAACCATTTATAAAACAATACAAGATAAGTAAACATGAATTTTAGCTTCTCTTAGGTTGAATTTTATGAGATTGACATTTTTATAGGTCAGAAACTTTCAAATACTGGCAGATTTATATAGTTCAACTTATTGACAATGTCAGTGAAATTTAGATAAAAGTAGAGAAAGTGTAAATCCAGGAACTAGAAATCTGAAGAAGACTTTGTTTTATAGCTGATGAGAAGATTCTCAAAGGGAACGCATTGGAAAGTTGAAAAGCAAGGCTTAGCAAGGTGCGTCGGGACCCAGCATACAGATTTACTTTTCTATACCAAAGATGTGCACATTGGTAGTGATTCCAAATGAGGATTAGGTTGGAACATATTCGTGACAGACTTTTTTGAAGGAATTTTAAAATGTCACAAATGCATGTTCTTGAGGAGTAGAGTAAAAAAATTGTTAGTGCTTGAGGAGAGTATTGCCATATAGAAGAAGGATGTGACTAACAATCTGGATTAGTCAATTCTGTAAACACAGTGAGAGAACCTGACTAACGTTAAAATTATGTTATTTTTCAAAAAGAGATAATAAACATTGTTCTATTAAATCAATATCTTTGTTTTTGATTTTAGAATTTTCATATCAAGTGTCTATGGTTTTTAAAACTTAGAGTTATTTTTAGGCAACTAAAGTCAGACTAGACTGTTAGTGAAGTTATTTTCAGTGTATTTTCCTACAAACTGGTGCACCACCTGAACAGTTCACACCCTAAAAAGGTGAAGCTTTTAAATCACTTAAATGTTTTGGTATTTTAATTTGAGAGACAACATGAAACTATTTTTTATCTTTAGTTTTTGTTTTCATTTTTCAAAGATAAAAGTCTAAATGATGAGTCTGTTGGCAGAGGTGAAGTTGTTAATTTTGACAGGTCTCGGTGTCAAAGATTTCATGGACTGTCAAGACGAGGACAAACATCCTTGGGGCAGAGACAGAGAAATATTTACATTCCCCAGACACCCAGTGGAGTTTCATTTCTTTTGACACCTTCCTTCTGTACTAGATTCAAACATAAAGGGAATGACAGGAAGATCAGATAACTTAAATTCAGAGTTCACTTCTAGAAACAAGTAATAGAAATAATTAAGAAGAAAAAATAAATGTATTCAGTTTTCACTTTTTGGAATTCCTGAAGTATTGTTCCTTTGTTTTTCTTGAAAATGAAATATCATGGATGCATAATTAGTATATCAAGAATTAATAAATGTTTTTATTGATTCAAATTCAAATATGTATAGAATGAAATTGAGTTCTGACATAGAGCAGTTAACACCTTCTTTCTTTTTTTCATTTGAAGGTCTGAATTATTAAATTCTGAGACAAGTTTGTGCAATAGTAAGAGATTACCTATGCAGTTCAGTTTTGTAATGAAATGGATGTTAATAATCCTCTTATAGGGTATTATTCATTATTTCATACTTGTATTGTTGAACTGCTATTTGAATTATATATGCATCATTTTCAATGATGAAAAACCAGGGTAATTTTAAAATAACTCCATTCTGGTAAACAATTCTCTAGATAAAAGATTAGTTTTACTTGGGGTCTCTGTTAACAATTCATGGAGATACCTGACATCTCTGAACCTCCTCATGCATATGGAAATCCTGTATGTAAGTGAGTGCACTATGTTTTCCTGGGAAGTTTGTTTTCATTAGAACTTCAGATATATTAATTTTTTAATTAATTTAGATTAATTTACTAAATGAATCAATCCACTTTATAGTGTTTAAGTGAAGTTGCTAGGAATTTGTCAGGAATTTCGAAAGCCCCCAACTATCAGATGCCTTAGATTTTAAAACACTTTTAATAAAATGCCATGAAATTAGTCAGTAAATTGATGATTCTATTTATAAGGAAGTTCACAAAATTCCTGGCTGAATGCTGAATAAAGGAAGGTTTCTTTGATCACCCGGAAGAAATAGAAAGGGGGTTATTGTAGAAGGCAGTGAGGTCGATAGTTGCCAGGAGGATTTAGTCAAACTCAGGACATGTCTGTGAGCAAGAAAAACTTGGGAAAAGATAATATGCATAAGTATAATGATACCCACACCCCAATGTTTTGTGACTTGTTTAACACTGTTTGAAAGCTCATTGTATTTTCATGTACTTCTAACTTTCTTGAATTTACACTAAATAGAAGCTGTTAGAATCTAGTTACTTACCATCAAAATCAAGGCAGAGTTTTCTAAATAAGTTTTCAGTTTTCATTCCACTTAAATATCTGCAGATGTATAGCCCTTTTAAAGAAAAAATCTTTCTGTATATAAAATGCAGTCTAATGTAATAAATATTACAGAAATCTAAAATACCCATAATTAGCATTCATATGAGCTATCTTTTAATTGCATTTATGTCCTAATTAATTCAAATAGCATTATTACTCCCAAATTTTGAAATTCTTCATTGTACAGATTAGGAGTTTTTTCTATGTATATTACTCAACAAAGTTATTTTTTCTAAGTATATTACTCAACAAAGTTATTTTACAATTGTATTGTAGGCCAATACAATTTTTATTTTATTAGTAGATATACATAGGATGATGAAAAGTAAGCTTCTGTAAGTACAAGGGACATAAAGATAAGTTATTAAAATGGTCCATTTTAAGACTTTTGTGAGATTCAAAAATATATCAAGCTCTAACTAATTTTTTGTGAGCCTTCAATTTTTTTTAAAGCCACCACTAATTTATGTCTTTATATTTTTATATTAAAATAGACGCAAAATTGTGATTTCTTGTAAAACTTTGCCATAATCTTATAAATGGGGTCCAAAATATTTAATTATATGAAATGTGGGTTATGTTATGTGAGGTTAACGAAGTGAAATGGGCATGAGCAGACAGCAGAAGCCAATCACGTTACATCCCATTTTGAGTTAATACAGGCCAATTAGCATGGGTGGTTCTGTGTTTCTTTTTCTCTTAATTACAGTGGTCACACTAATCATGCTGAAACACTACCAACAAGCAACTTCTGTTTTTATTTCTAAGTAATTTTTTTACAGTATATACCAGCACTCCCTATTGTACTCCAGTGGTTCTTTTATAGATAGCATTTACCCTAGTCTCTTCTTACTTCTCAGGGACCTATCTAAAATTAGAAATGGCTTATTTTTTATTTGACTTTTATTACAATACTAAATCTGGCTAGATCTGGACAGGCAACACCAAGGTAGTTTTTGATAATTTCAAAAAAAGATGCTTTAATGAATTGCATGAATAATTATATAATGCTCTAAGAAGTCGAAGTTCTTACCTTACCTGTCTGTGAGCCTTATTGTTTCCAAAAATTCCTAACAATCTGCAGATAGTGATTCTTATTTTCCTAATTGGAAATATAATGAGGCTAACCAAATTAAAAAACACAGAACCTCTAGGTTCAGGTTGTGCCGATTCATCCCCTGTTGACTGGTTAATGCTCAAAGAGGGTGCACAGTTAATGCTGAACTGTGCTCCGTACAGGCCAAGGTTCCCAGCAAGTACCTGTAGAGCTCCTGTAGGAGAGGGCATGATAGTTAATGGGAACATTATGGTCCCAAAATTGATTCCCAATCCAGAACATCTTATTTTAAAAGTTCTATATTGCTTCTTCTCCATTAAAAATGTGTAAACCACTGTAGCTTTGAGAGATAGAAGTTTTATTTCATATAGCAATAAATGTTGTTTCTCTGCTATAATAATAAAAAGCATGAAATTCCTATAATGCGATAAGAAGGTGCAGGGATTTATTAACTCTTTTATTTCTGTAATAGTCATTAAATGGTACTACACTGTGTTCATTGATGCAAAGATAAGAACTTCATGTGTTCAAAACCAGAGAAGCTTATGGGAGAGTTGTTGAAGAGTGTTAGGTCAGGAGGATCATGGTAAGATTTAGGTTTACCTTTTAAAAGATCATTTGGAGAGAAAGAAGAAAGGAAAGCTCCTTCTACCTGCATTGCTTCTTTCTGGACATCAAAAGGAAGACAAACTAAGAGAGGGAAACAGGCTCCGAGGCGCTAATAAGGCCCGGAGTAATGTTATGGGCACTGGAAGGGATCCCCGTCAAGTCAGGAGATACTGCGTGTGCTCACACCCAAGTGAACTAAAATACAAGGAAAGCCGTTCCTTTCCCAATGAAAAAGGGCCCCACTTGTTTGGTCATTTTGAATAATAAAGTTTTTAGAAGTTTTCATTTACTTATGCACAATTTGTTCAAATCACTTAACCCAGCTTTCCAAAGTGCAATCCTTGAACTTCTCCTACACTGTTGAACAGAGAGTGCTTTGGAATCCAAGCAGAGTGCTTCCCTGGAATGGTGTACCAAAGCCACATGACATTGTCTGCGTTTAATGTATTTTTTAAATTAATTCCTCCTATAGCTATATATCTGTGACCTCGACAGAGTTACCATTTGTGTATCTTTGCTTATAAGACATATAAGGTGCCTAAGGAAAATGCAGGTGAAGATGTCTAGTAAACTGATGTATAAAACATAGTGATGAGGGGAGAATTTGGGTTGAGGACTTTATACTTACAATGCTCCTCAAAAATCACTGTAATTAAATTAATCTCTTTACCTTTTAAACTTTATCAATTTACATATATAGGTTTTAAATTCAAATGGACTTTTTTAAACAAGGATTTTCTCTAAAAATTTTTGATAACAGCTACTTTATTCATTCCATCCTACATCCTTTTACATTTGTATGTGCTGTTCATAAATGTCAACAGGCATCTTAAGGATCTGATTTCCTACAAATAATAAGTTAATCAACATTTCTTAAAGGCAGCTTATTGTCTGCCTACCTTTGACTTTATTTTCTTCAAAAACTCAAGGTCACCTCTTTTTTCAGCCACTTTTCCTTATATTTCTGCTCTCTAATGTCAGGATCAAAGGATTTTTTAACCCCTCTTGAATATTATAATATTTTGCGAGTCCTTCTCTTTTGTATTGTTTGCATTCCTGTTACTTTCCTTGTGCTGCTCAGATTTGTGGCAATGTCTGCTTTTCAAGATCTGTTTTTTCTTTCCATATAAGTAAAAAAAAAGTCTGAATAAGTAATTTTAGACTTTCTGATTGCCACATACAAATGTTTATGGAAGCCTATTTTTTCATTAACATTCAAAACTTCATACAAATAGCATTTTAGGCTGTTATTAGATATAAATATGCAGTTATATGCTGACAAAAGTTTAACAATCAGAACTCTGAGTAGGAGAGCCCTGAGTTGTATAACTTTACTCAGTTTCTTAGTGGAACCCCTTGTCCTCCTCCCCTCCCCCAAGGCTGGTTTTAATCTGCCACTGTGAGGCCACTAAAATTGGAGCCCCAAGGTCATTTGGTCACCTTGGAAACCATTACAGATTGGCTCCCACATCACTGTATCTGACAACACTATACACTTTCTAACATATAAGCTTCATATTATTTAATATAGTATTGTGCTTGGTAATATTTTGTCATGGTACATTCACTTATTTTGATACCTTTTTTAAAAGTGTTATTTGAGCTTTGCAAAAAGTGGAACTTTGAGGGGGGTCCATTTTAGGTAACATAGAACTTCCTCTTACAACTTTGAAAATGTATAAATTTGTGGAGAAATGTGTACATGTGCAACTATTATTGTACATGTAAAATAGTTCCATAACATCTTTCCTTTTGAAAACCTCTGGGATGGCATTAAAAAATTTTCCATCTATTGCACTCCGAGTGAAATTAATTGCTGCTCTCTATTGCTGAATTAACTACAAAATGTCATCATATCCTGCACTTTATGCACCCACTAATAACATGCTTAATATTCATGGATATTTTCGAAAAAATAAGTCTTTTGCAAAGCAATGTGCTTCACTTTTATCATGATAAATCACTTTGCCTACTAGGCAATTTACCTAATTATACCTGAATCTCATTTGGTAATATATTTAATGTCCTTTTGGCTATTAGGTTATAAAAGCAATAGAAGAAGGTTATCGTTTACCTGCACCCATGGACTGCCCAGCTGGTCTTCACCAGCTGATGCTGGATTGTTGGCAGAAGGAGCGCTCCGAAAGGCCAAAGTTTGAACAGATAGTTGGAATTCTAGACAAAATGATTCGAAACCCAAATAGTCTGAAAACACCCTTGGGGACCTGTAGTAGGTAAGAAAAACCTAAAGGGAGGGAATCTGGAGAAATTAAAATATTCATGGGAATCATTTTTCTCGTCAGCCCTACCCCCTTGCAAGCTGGCATTTGTGTTAAATTATAAATCCATATAAATATACTGGGCTTGCAGAAGATTTTATTTTTTCAGATCCCTAATTGAATTAGTATTTAAAGATATCTATTAATTATTATTGCTTTTTGTTCCTTAAAAGTTACGATAGATATCATTGGCTATCATTTAGAAAACTTGTTAAATTGGAATTTTGTAATTAGGTGGCATTTCATATTTTCAAATTACTCTTATTATTGTGATTATTATTATGTGACTTTTTATCACTGTTGTCCTGGTTTGTTACGTAGTATCAATTTTCTTATTCGCTTGTAGTTAGTAAAATGACTCTCTGACATTAACATTTATAAAAGTAATTCAATACATGATTAAAGAAGTATACCAGCTTTAAAAAAGTCGGAAACATACTCCCAGCTACATCTGGAAAAGCAAATGAACAAATATTTACTGATTACAAATACTGTTGGCTATATTTTAAAAATGCATAAAAGATGCAATCTGGTGGTCATCATATATAAATAAAATATAAATTTTGGAGTCTAATTATTGGGTAAACTTTATGTATGAGATTTTATTAGCATGTATTCATTTTTATATTTTATATTCATAAGTATTATAATAACATTAAAGTATGTAATTTTATTCCCTATACCCTTAATTTTGTATGTTACAAGATCTTTTCCCTTAGGAGATTATGATAAAAAATTTTTTTGTTTTTATCTAGGCCAATAAGCCCTCTTCTGGATCAAAACACTCCTGACTTCACTACATTTTGTTCAGTCGGAGAATGGCTACAAGCTATTAAGATGGAAAGATATAAAGATAACTTCACAGCAGCCGGCTACAACACCCTTGAATCAGTTGCCAGAATGACTATTGAGTAAGCTTAAACTTTAAAAATTATATTTAAGAATGTATTAGGTACAGCCCAAGCTTTATACATTCAAGGTATATGAAAGAGGTATGAACCACAAAATCATGGAGGAAAGTATCTCTTTAATAAATGCCTTCTAAGCCAGGGATTATGCTAAATGACCTTTTAACATATAGTAACTTTTTTAATTCTCATAGCAACAGTTTTGTTAACTCAGTAGTTTCACCCACAGCAAGGCTAAGGCTCAGAGAACTTAAGTATTTTCCCCAAACTGACTTAGTTAAGTGGTAGCTAATTTGTCTCTGCAGCCAGTGTGCTAAACATCATTCAGCGAGACTTTCTTTTTTCATTAACCACAGTATCGTTAGATTCCTACTCTTTCTTCACTGCAAAGGAGGATTTCTTTCACCAGGTTTGTATCAGATGTTACAAATCTCAAAGTTTCAAACCCAACACCAGAATGCATTAGGACATTCAAAACCATTATTTTCTGAAGAGGTCAAGGAAACAATTTAATTCACTGTAACTATTGTAACAGTTTAGTTTAACTTACCTATTGGAAAGTGTCGATTGAGTCAAAAAAAAAAAATTTAACCTTAAGAGTCACCTGATAAAACAACTTAGAAATTGCTGTGATCTGGAAGTAAAAACTAATTTTCTGCTTTGGCTCTGTCACTGATTATGTGGCCTTAGGAAAACAATTTAATATATCCCAACCTTGCCTTCTTTGGCTACTACATCTTATGGGTGATGCTGTTTCTCTCAGTCAATGTGTTGGAAATGAGAAACAATTATCAAGTTTCCATTAGTGGGATCCTTTTTACTTGCTGTTGTGAGAAGGATTTACACTTTTCAGATGAGATGAAGGCCAGCAATCCTTTCCAGTATCAGGAAATGTCATGTACATGAATTTAACAATGTGCGTGCTATCTTGTCTAGTTTTCTGCTAGGCACACACGTGGGCAGAGCTGGCACAATTATCCTTGTCTTTCCAAAGTAAGCTATTCCCTTTAAAGACCTTGCATCTCAAAGTCTTATTAATACTGCTGCAAAATACTACCACACTGTCCTGTTGCTGTATTTTAGCTGCTTGAATACCTAAGCTCAGTCTTTCTGGCTATCAAGAAAGACAAAAGTACATACACAGTTCCAGTTAGCTTATGTCAGATTTAAGCTATTAAACATACACAGATCCAGTTAGCTTATCTCAGATTTAAGCTATTAAACATGGGTAATGGGCATACTCTTTAAAAATGATTGAACTGAGTTGAAAGTAAGTATATGACCAATAATGTGCTCAGAACTACCATATAATTGAACTCTATCAAAATTTATACAATCAATGAAAATTCTTGTTCTACTAGAGGCCAGGACTGTTTCTGTTCACACCGTACACATATTTTAATAACAAAATATTTTAAGTTTCACTTAGGTTCAAGATTACAATGTTTCAACTGACATTTCCTAGTCTTACCTTAAGTTAATAATAATTTTAACACTTTGATAATTTCCTATGTAAAGTTTCAAATCACTTTAAAAATATCTTACTGGCGAATAGAGAGCCTAAGCAGTGAGGTTTTCACGGAGGAGAAGGTGATGCAGGTCGCTGACCTGACCTGCTGCAGGAATGTGACTGCAATACCTGAGAACACCCATATGGGATCTGTTTCCATAAGATACACAGATTATTTAATTAAAGAGTTGACAACAGTCTACTACCGAATAAATTCTTGATACGGTAACTAATAAAAAACGCATTTATCTTTTTCAGTGATGTGATGAGTTTAGGGATCACACTGGTTGGCCATCAGAAGAAAATCATGAGCAGCATTCAGACTATGAGAGCACAAATGCTTCACTTACATGGGACCGGCATCCAGGTGTGACAGGCACTTCTCCCTCATGAGGGAGGCTGTGGACTGGAGAGAACAGTGCTGGCCTTTGGTGTGTGCATAGGATGCTGCTACAGGACAGCTGAGTCCTGGGTCCTTTTTACAGTGAAGAGAAGATTGATGAAGCACCTACAGACTTGAACTCCCAAGTGCCACCGGAATACATAAAAAGGGAATTTAGGATCCACCACTGGTGGCCAGGAAAACAGCAGTGACAATAAACAAAGTACTACCTGAAAAACATCCAAACATCTTGAGCTCTCTAACCTCCTTTTTATCTTATAGACTTTTTAAAATGTACATAAAGAATTTAAGAAAGAATATATTTGTCAAATAAAATCATGATCTTATTGTTAAAATCAATGAAATATTTTCCTCAAATATGTGATTTCAGACTATTCCTTTTTAAAATCATTTGTGTTTATTCTTCATAAGGACTTTGTTTTAGAAAGGTATTCATAGCTTCGGACCTTTTTAGTGTTACTCTATGACACATTACTACACTGGGTACTTTTGAAAGAATCTCAAATTAAAAAAAAAGAAAAAATAGCATGACTGAAGATATCTCTGTCAGAACATTGGTATCCTTTCTTGTGCCATTTTATTTTGTTTAATCAGTGCTGTTTTGATATTGTTTGCTAATTGGCAGGCAGTCAAGAAAATGCAAGTTGCCAAGAGCTCTGATATTTTTTTAAAAGATTTTTTTGGGGGGGGAAAGAGCAAACACTATCTTTTCAATGAAAAAAGCAATAATGATCCATAAATACCATAAGGCACTTTTAACTGATTGTTTGTAAAGTGATTTTACTAGACAGAATTTACAAAAAAAAAAAAAAAACCCACAAACAACTCAAATTGTAGGTTTATGACCACAAAAAAATATGAGGCACTTCATCTAAAGACTGTTGGTGAAGGCAAGTCTCTGAAAGCAAGAACTATCCAGTGTTATCTAAAATGTAGTGTGAGCACATGAAGATTTTTTCAATATTGTGACATTAGGAAATTTAGGAGAAATAGTTGGCATATATTTTATATCTTGTTCTGTTTAATGCAGTCCAAACAGAAGTGGAAAGAATTAAGTTTTATATTAGAACTCTGAAGCTTGATACAAGGGGCAGTTCACAATTTTCACCTTTTAAAACAAATTTGCTGCACAGGATATCACCAATGCAGTTAAAGAAAAAAAAGTTATTTGTGAACACTGAGAAACTTAAGTGAAAGAACCCTTTTTACCATGGCCGAAAGAGGTGAAGGATCTGACTTTCTTTCAGCTTTATTTATTATTCCATATTATTTGATTACATGTTAGAATTTCACAAGCAATAATTAAATGTCTTTATAGCTATTTCAGGAATGTATACATATTGTGAGTACTGCTTTCAAAAGTTATGAAAATCATGAACTACCCCAGAACTGAACTGTTGTATTTCCAAAGAGAATTGGGCTGTTTATAATGATTTTAATAGAGAAAGATCCCAGGGATCAGTCATAATTGGTCTTGTTTGATAATGTGGGCATCCACAAACAAACAAATAACAAACAAAATCTGTAAATGTTCCTTTGTAAAACTTGTAAATTTTATTTATACTGTCTTGTTTTGTACACACATGTCTCTGTAGTGGGCTCTGAATACTTTGAAAATGCACTATATTTTTCTATTTTACTTGCAGAGCATCACAAAAGAACAGGTATTTTCAGTGCTACATAATGTGTTTTCCCACATTTAGGACCAAAGATGGCTAGAGAAAAACTCAAATGGATTGCTTCCCAAACCCCTCCCCACCCCTTTTTTTTTTTCTTTTAAATCACTGTACAATGTTATTTGATATTTTTATTTATTTTTGGTTGACTAGAAAAATCATTTTAATTTCACTAAAATGTTTTTGTCCCTAAGGAAAAATAATCTGTAAAATAATTTTAATTAGTATAATACAGTCATCTAGACACTTCCATTTGTAATCTTTGTAATAGACTGTAAATATATTTTTGGAACTATAACACAATGTGCTTGAGGGTTATTTTTCAGTGTCTGCAGTGTATACAAGTGTTTATACTAAGTACAGCACTTTACAATTCTAATCAGTAGCATTGGCCTTTGTGAGAATGCGTGAAAGAGTTTGAGTGAGTGTTCTTAATTCCATTTGGATTCTAGACCCACTAATAATGGAGTTCTTTTCTTGTTCATAGCTTAAGGTGCTTATTTTTTCTATTAAAATTAAATTAACAAAAAGCCATTCTAGAAATAGAAGACATAGTATGGTACATGCAAACGGTGTCTTTCCTGCTTTTTTCTAGCACTAGATTTATAGTTGAGTAGTCTTTCTTGAGTAGAAGGGCAGAATAAAAAGTTTTTTTGATTTTTTTTCAAAAATAACTTTTCTTCAGCAATATACCTCATCTGCCTTAAATTTTTTACAGCTCTTTACAGGGAAAGGGGAGAAGGGATGGGAAAGACACACAGCACAATAGGAAGTATATGATGACATCACTCTCATTTGTAAGTTTCATTTCCCAATCGACATTATAATTTGAAACATGTGTGAAACAGATATTCAGAGAAAAAAAGGATTAACATTGTAACGCTGATTGTAATACTCTCTTCCAGAAAGAGATGAAATGGTTATAATAATAAGAATGTATAACTTGCACCTTGAAATTTTTTTTTGATAAATTAGTGCTCAGGGGAGGAAAAATAAAGAAAGCAAATGTCAAAAGTAGAATTCAAAAATTATAAAAATGCAAAAAAATGGCCTCCTTGCTTTAATAGAGCCACCTTTTTTATAATGCTGTCTTCACACTTGACTTGTGTTTTGCATTCAGTACTGAAATAAAGGTGATGTTTATGACATCTGGATCGAACGTTTTCTCAGCAATTGATCTGGGTCTCGTTTACTAGGATTGGTGGTTTATGCTTATCAGAGCAGAGTTAGTTGAATCGTATTGTATACTTATGTAATCTACATTAGCTAGTGCTATTTAGGACTATATTTTAATTGCTCTTCTTATCTGTGATTTTAAGACAATTAAAATGGTGTAATTCACCTTTTTTTTAATTTAGGTAATGCTGATATTCTCCCTTTTGTTTCCTGAGTAGCTTAGAACTGTGCTACTCACAGATGTGCATGTTCAAATAAATTACTGATGTGTATTTTTTTGCTTATATGTGGAGAAATCATGGGGAATTTGGGGCGAGATGTGCTTTTTGTTGGTTGAATTTGTCCCTCCTTGCCTAAGAATTATTACAGGGGTCATCCTTTTATAAGGACAAACTGCTTTTAAACAGTGTCTTCAATGTATCAAGCACAAATAACTATTTCTTCAACATGAATCATAAGTCTCTTTTTACCAGCTTAAAATAATAAACGAGTCTATTAGACAATGTAAAGAAAACCCTGTCTCCAGTCATTGGTGGATTCATTTATGCCCCTGACTTATTCTTTATTTTCTTACACAATATCATGAAGAGAGATATTCAAAGTAAAGGTTTTATTGAAATATTTCAGTGGGCCCATCTGACTATGAAGAGAATTAATACCCTTTGCTTCCCCTCATCCTCTTGCCCTATAATTTTATTCCACTCTACTTATTAAAGAACAACAAGTTAAAAAAAGGCCTTTAAAGGGCTGTACTGTCAGACATTTTCATTAAAACCTTTTTTTTGTCCTCTTTGAAACTACAGCTACAGGAACTAACAAGAATATTTCCATGGGGAAGGTAATATTTCATCATTGGACCCTGACGAATATTTTATCCATTTGATAAAATGGATATGTGCGTGTGTGTACATATATATAACTTTGAAAGTTCACATTTAAGATTCTATAGGATGCAAATATATGGTATGGAGCAAATGTAAAAGTGAGCTAATCGATGGTCCGATAGAGTGTTTCACTGACACTGACTCAACAATCATTTCAAATTGCACCTGAAATGAAGAAAACCACATGCACCTTTTTCTACAGCATCATCATCTTAAGCTCTACAAGCTCTTCACAAATATCCAAATATATTTTAAAAAATAAGACCAGGCAACATACCAGATGAGGTACTACTGCCAATTGTCACATTGGTGATGCTGAAATTTAGGCTAAGTCAACCTGAAATTCGAAGATAATCTTGAAGCGTTAGCCATTCCTGAACATTCAACAAGTAACACCTTTGTTAAGTTCACACAGTTGAAACACCAAAGGGCACTCAAATGATCTCCTCAGCACTGGATTCACAAAACCAGTACCGGTGGCACAGAAATACGCTATCCTACCAGTATTCTTTTTCTTCCAAAATTATAAAGCCATTATTAGGGATGTAAGTTCTATCGCTAAGTAAAAATTAGATTGACTACTTATGGTAATCATCAGTAACAGCTTTTTGTTGAAGGACTTTTATCTCCTGCTTTACCCTTTGTTTTATATTGTTAACTGCAGTGAATACTCAATATCAATTTTGAGGAAAGTTTCTGAAAGCAAGACACATAAAGAAAGAAGTGATCAAATTTGTAACAAATCATAAAAGACTGTGCATGGTGACTAGCAAACTTTCAAGCTGCTCAGACAGAAACAGCAACCTCTTGGCTTTGCATAGTTAGTTCCCTTCAGCAGCGCCTCCTGAGCTGCTGTCTCAGTTCTGTCTAATGCATCTCCGCATTCTTAGCTTGAAGAATTGGACGGGAGAATAAAATATTTCAACAGGAGTGCTTCTGTGAACCTCATTAGATTTAAGTCCTGTAAAGGGGTGTGTTTTCAAGTTCAGTGATTGAACATAATTAAATCTACAATTAATCAATAAAAATGATTAATTGATTTCTTCTGATTGACCTTGAGGTTAAAATAAATGTAAATAATTGATTTTATTAGGCCTATTGCACAGAGTTTGGTACATAGCAATAAGGAGGTCTAGTGTTCTGTAGGCACGTGAGAGCACTTTAAGTATATTAACAATGGTAGGAATTCCTAAATTGCCAGCATTTGATGATCTGGGGAA
Source organism: Anoura caudifer (assembly GCA_004027475.1). Taxonomy (NCBI): domain Eukaryota; kingdom Metazoa; phylum Chordata; class Mammalia; order Chiroptera; family Phyllostomidae; genus Anoura; species Anoura caudifer. Next base: position 307,206 of record PVKU01000950.1, read on the forward strand.
CTAACCAGTGAGATGTTGCCTATTCTAAACCTCCATGAATAGCAAATAAAGCTCAATCAGGTAAAACTTACCACATGAATGTCATTATTTTAAATATCCCAGCTTACTACTGCTGAAGATTACTTGTTTCCTTTTTGAAGTTCACGGACTTTAATTAAGTATATTTGTAGATTTTATATATGTAACTATAAGAATGCACAATATATTTTTAAATGTGTCATTAATCAGATCTTAGTCAAAGAAAGACACATAGGAAGAAGCAGGTACATTTGGTTTAAGTAATGTTGGTTAAGTGTAGTAAAGGACAAACATGTACTATTCAAGTCTCCTCATTCCACTGTGTAACCAAAACAAAATAAAGTGAAAGACTGGAAAACAAACTCTAGAAAAACAAATAGAAAAAAATTAAACTACATATGCAGAACTAGTTAGTGTTCGTATCAATCGCTTGCTTTTAAAAATATTTTCCAATTCATAAAAATGAGGCAAACCAAGAATGCTTTGTGCTACACTGATGGGACAGATTGTAGAGGAAATTATAAAAGAAAGTCCTAGTTTAATATGTTATGCCTCTATCAATTTGTCAGAGACATTCGCTGTTAACCCTGAAAACTAGACAGAACATGAGGCTAACATGTATTCTTTCCAGGTGAAAGAGACCAAGGCTTTTCTCCAGCTCTGACATCAGCACAAGTGTTTTGGGGGACCTTCTGGGTAGGACATCTATTAGCCATGCCTCATTGTTATTCCATGTTTTCAGGAGGTCTTCGCAGGTTACACCCCAAGCTACAGAACCCAACTTCACACACACAACAGGAACCTGATGCGACAAACAGTTCTGCTTAGCTTTACCTGAGAAATGGACAAGAGTTAATGAATGGGCTGTTGCTGTTATTGCAATGGTTCCACTCATCATGAAGGACTACCTGATAGGTTAAGTGTGTGTGTGGGGGGGGGGGGGGCAGCAGGACAAGAAGGAATCAAACATCTTCTAATCTACTTAAAAAACAAAGCCAGCAAACATTGAATAATATTAACTTTCATTTTTTGAAAAGGAACAAATAATATTTTATATAGAAATGTACCCAAAAGTCATAGATGAATTACAGGAAATCTGTAGGGTCAGCTAGGAGAAGCTGAGTTTAAAGGCAGAGGCAAAGACAAACTATTACCAATTCTAACTAGAAAAGTGATGGGTGGAAATGAAATTTAAGGAACAAAGGTCTGGCAACTGTACCTGAAACATGAAATAATTACTGCATTTCTGGATCAGAGCAATAGAACACACACTTTTATGCTTTCATGCTTTTGCTCTCCATCCTCACATCCCCTCTCGGTTTCCTAAATGGAAGAAGTTCCACTCTTCGAGACACAACTCAAGCCCTGACTGGTGTAGTTCCACGGGTTGGGCGTTGTCCTGCAAGCTGAACAGTCACTAATCCAATTCCTGGTCAGGGCACATGCTTGGGTTGCCGGCTGATCCCCAGCTGGGGGTGTGCAAGAGACAGCTGATCAATGTTTCTCTCCTTATCTTCCTCCCTTCCCTTCTCCCTAAAAATAAATAAATATATATTTTTAAAGACACAACTCAAAAGTTCTTTCTTCCAAGTCTTCACTGACACCCAAGTGCCACAAAGCTCTTTCCTATGCTTTGTTTATGCTACTGGTGCTGTGATTATCTTACTGTGCTGGTCTGATTACCTGTGTGTGCCTGTCCCAGTGGATCAAGTGCTCTTGGAGGGCAGAAGCCAAGTGGAAATCTTTGCATTGTGTCCTTTGGGACTTAACAGTTTCTGGCTCTCAGTAGACACTCTATAAATATTTTAGAATCCTTGAAGTGCAAATTAATTCAAATTGCTTTTTTGTCTTAAAAATAGAGAGAATCAGGTGCTCTGAAGGATGAATGGGGTGCTGTGAAGACGGTAGCAAAAGCAGGTTTTGCAGGAGAAAAGTAATTTCAGAGCACGGATGGATGCTTCTGTGATAGACCTGGGGCGGTAGGAGTGCCCCAGGGGACTCAACGGAGGAGCTCAGAGATGTGGACCAGTGTGAGAAAGGGAGGGGGAGGAGCTGATTAGTAAACAAAACCCAGATACTTCAAATAGCAGTATCTTCCAGAAGTTAAACATAAGAAGTATCACTGGTTATAAATAACAGAACAAGATTAAAGAAGAATTTGAGATCAAGTACTGGAAATTGGGCTTGATGAAACAATGAAGGGCTATTTACTAATATCTTGTTTGATGAAGAAAATACATGGTGAGAATTTTTTTAAAGGAGTAGTAGTCTGCATAAATATGGGAGATGTGATTGTGACTATTTATTTTAAATTAGTCCTAGACAATGGAAAAGAATATTTTTCTTTTTCTGTAAGAAAACATCTCTCATTCCAATTCTCAACCTCAAGAGAGCATCAGTGATTTTGTAGTTAATTAAAGATATAATAAAGCCCCTGGCTGGTGTGGCTCAGTGGATTGAGCACTGGCTTGCAAACCAAAGGATCGCAGGTTCCATTCCCTGTCTAGGGCACATGCCTGGGCTGTAGGCCAGGTCCCCAGTGGGGGACATGTGAGAGACAAACACACACTGATACTTCTCTCTCTTTCTCCCTCCCTTTTTCTCTGTCTATAAATAAATAAATAAAATCTTTAAAAATATATATAATAAAGCCGATTTTTGTGGGCCTGCCTATAAATCTGCTTCACATTCACATCATGAAGGGTCATCATAGTGTCTTGGGTGATTGCAGAGTTCGAAGCCAGGTCATGTGGGAAAATAATTTAATTTCTGTTTAGCTTTCCTCTTCCTTACCTGTAAGATGTGCATAAATAGTACCCAAATTCAAGAGTTGTTTAATTTATCAATTGATACTTGGAAAGTACTTATAACAATATGAAATGCTCACTACATTTAGCTCTTACAATTTTTTAGGGGCATGTTTTTCTATGCATTTTGTTCTATTTATCAAACACATGAACACACTGTTATGAATTCTTACAAATGAGTTTTTCAATACAAGTTATATGTTTTTGCCCCAAATCTCATTCTTATCCTTTCCTCAGTTGAAAAAAAAAAAAAAAACGATTAATCATATCTCTCAAATCAATACCCCAAAACATCAAACTTTATTCTGGCCATAAATAATCGCTCTCCATATCCACCTTGGCTCTTCGGGATCTCTGTAATCTGCCACCCCTCTCACAGCCGCCGCCCTAACGTCTTTCATTGTCCCCTCTCACCCAAATTGATGCCACACTCTCCAATATGTTTCTCTTCCTCTAATCCTTTTTAACCATGACTTTCAGAGTAACTTCTCTAACACGCATCTGATCCTGTTTTCCCCCAGTTTGAAAGACTAAGTAAGGGCCCCTTAACTGATGGAGAGTTACACTCAATTATGTAACATAACATCGACCGAGGGGCCCCTGCCTGCATGATCTGGGCCGTTACCCCTTGAGCTGGACTTGGCTACCTATGTATTTGACATACAAAGTTCTCTCACACTCCTTATGTCATTATAAGTTCTCTGAGGGAAACAAGTGAATTTATTTAATGTCTCCTAGAATTTACTGAGCCCAACACAGATTTAAAGACTGGGAATGGCTTCTATTCCTATACCTCAAAGCCAAAATATGTAATTATCTTTAAAAGAAATGCTGGACAAAAAAAAGATAAATTCAAGGAAAAACACACAATCCTCATTCAATTTATAATTAATATTACAATTTCATTGTTTTTACTTTGTATGCATCTCCTTCAATGACTTGAATATACCTCTGGAAAATAAAAGACAAAGCAAATCGTTTTGTTAATAAACATTGCATCCTTAGTTGTAGAAAATTATATCTATATGTTTATATGCTGATTTATATTTTATCTCATCTAAGTATATGTTCTCAATTTTATCTTTCATTGCTATCATGCAAGTTGTGGGGAGATTTCTGCATGATTTTATTCTATCATCTTTTCAAAAAGTAAAACAAAACCCTCTGATTTTTTATTACCTAGTTACATTATATAATATTTTACATTGTTTATCTGTCAATTATGTTGCTTCACCAATAGGAAGTAGAAGTTTTGTCCTAGTCACATTTCTGTTGCAAAGCCTGAGACAGCTCCTACCAGCTTGCAGATTCTGAACAGGAGTGTGTTGAGTGATTGAGATCACGTGATCCTGGAGCCAGGCACTCAGACACTCTGGCAGTAAGGCTTAACCTACTGCATGAAGACCATTCTCCAGACCTGAGCCCTTAATCACTCTCATCCCACTGAATGAAGTATGTCTCTTTTCAATGTCACAGAGGTTTCCCAGATGCCGCACTGTGCCGTTCTTCACCTGGCCCCATCTTCACTGGCCTGAGAGAGATGCACAAGCTGATCTAAAGTCTTGAGACCACAGCGATCCACACACTCTGTATGAACAAATAAGATGTGAGGGGCACATCTTAATTTCTGAGAGTATAAAAATAGCATGTTTATGTTCAATTAACTGCTCACACCCATTTTTGATTGGAAAACAGATATGTAATCATAAATTCATTGCCCCAAAATACTATTCTGACTATTTAAAATATGGCTGCTGCCCTATATCTGTGTATTTCTTCTCACATATCTTTCCAAATAATCAAGCTAACCATTTCATGCATTTCCCTCACTTTATAGTTACATCTTTCCTTCAGCAAGAGATCTGCATGGTTTTAACACAAGGCACTATCACACTCAGTAATTAGCATGTTTCTTGACGTTCATATTTTTAAAATGAATACCTTCATGTTTTATCATTTGTTTATGTACATAAGCTGACTTAAATAGGCTAAACACATGCTTTTATAACTCTCACTCTACCTCTGTTTTCTGCTCCCAGAGCAGCAGCAGACCCTGTGGCCTGTCTGGGCAGTGTGATTGGGGATAGGATTGAAGAGGCTTTGCCTGCACTGCTTTCATTCATTCAAGGTAATTATGAGAACCCAAATCTGCTACTAGAGACACGCATTTAATTGCATATTTTTGCCATTTTTCAAAAGTAAAGACATTATCATGTTTCTACTTTCCTTTTATAAAGATTTAATTTTCCAGTGCAAAGTTTCTCTATGCATGAACTACACCCATGAAGTTATTGCAATGGATCTTTCCTTTTGTATATTCAGCAGACACTGCATGGGGGCTAGAGGAAAGATGCCTTACACATGGTAGGTACACAATCAATAATTTTGACTGAAAGAAGAACTATATAGCTACTATTGAGGTAAAATAAATACATTTCAAGTGCAACGGAAACACAGACTTTCACCTACTTGGTAATATTTCAATTTTTACTACTAAGCTTTAACTGACATTGTATGTTGCTCCATATAAATTTAATATCAAAGGAGAATCTCCACAATTAAGAGAGAATAAAAATAACCAGGGTGGAAGGAAAAGTTAGAAGCTTTCAGATGTAGAGGTATTAGTCCTGGTTCCATCATTCAGTGATTCCTTGACATTGGCAGGATAATTAAACTCTTCAAAACTCAGATTTTTTATCCATTGGATTAGGCATATCAACCTTACATTTTTTACAGTAATTTAATGAAGAACACATGAAATTAACAAATGAGCTTTAAATAATATGGAATAAATTTAAAATAACAATATGATTATTTCATTTCTTTTAATTGAATTTTCTATCTTCTTACCAAATGTTTCCCTGCAATTTTGATTTAGCTTGGTAAATCCAAATACACATTTTAGAAAAATATATTGATATTTTTAAACTTATTAATGATTTTGGTATATTTTCTTTTGATCTGGTTGGTATTTTTTAACTTCATTGTGACTTTTCAAGCTTTATGACTTGTACATTGCATAGTCTAAGAATTCACCTGCTTTGCTTTCAGTTCAGTGGCTTCCAGTCAAGCACAGTTTCAAATTCAAGGTTTTTCTTCTTAGCTTTTAAATCTTCCTGGGATCTTGCAGCATGTAACCTGCAAGGGCTCTTAATCCTATAAACTCTAAGTCACATCCCCTACTCTCCAAACTACATACCATTTATCTGCTCTTACAGCCCGCCTGGAGTTTCTTGGCCATCATGAAGTCTGTGTGTTGGCCCCTAGGTTACAGGAGGTGGGTGTTACCCAGCACAGGAGTAAGCTGCCTGAATTTAACAACCATAACCTCTGCATGAATAAATTGTTTGTTTGTTTGGTAGTGTTCCACAGTACATTAAATTTTACTTTCTTTATTTTAATCCTCTTTGTATGCATGTAATCATGCTTGCTGGTTTAGCACTATGTGGGGGTGTTAGGTAATATTATTATCAAGGGTTTGCTCATCTTGAAATATCAGCCACAGTAACGGAGCAGAAACAAGTAGAGTTGAAACAACATGACTAAGGTTGGGTCGTCGTTGTTTTTAGGGTCTGTATAATTTTAGAGGTTTATAACATGGAGGTAAATATTCACGTCAGACTCACCACAGTGGGCCTTTCCTGACCCTTCTCAACAGATTTTTGATGATTTGAAAATCAGGTAAGAAGATGACAGGCATTTTTGAGATTTTTTTTGTTTGTGACTTTTTGGATTTTCAAGTGGCTCACTTCATTGAAAATAAAATAGACTGCATTATTTTTTTTATTTTAATATATTTCAGACAGGTAGAAATATGTATGCATATGTATAAATAGCAATGCTTTAAAGCTAACCACTTCAAAATGATTATGACTAAATAATACATAAAAATACATAAAAGCTATTAAGAATAAAGAAACACAATTCAAAGAGTTATTGAAATAAACTTGGACTTACTTGGTAGTTTCTCCACCTTTGACTATAACATTATAAATATTATCATGTGTATTCATATAATTTGTGATAATATATGACATGTTTTGATTTGCATTTTGCTGTTTTCTAAATCTCCTGCAATTCTGTTTCCCAAAACTCACACCTTTGGTTATCATGTTTGCAAAATCCTTTCTCAATTTAACTTTTCAAAATCTGATGGCAAAAGGTAAGAGTAGTCCTTGTTTTCATTTCAGAAGTAGATGTATAAAATTGTTACCTTTGTGGGATTCCAAGATATGAAAAGTCTCTTCTGTTCTCAAAATATAACGAGTTTTAGCAAGGTAGACATCCACAAATACTTGAGCTTCGCTGGAGGAAGAGGTTAGCAATGTTTGTATCTCAATAAGATAGGAAACTCCTTTGGTTTTACTTTCAAGTCCCAGTTCTATCAATTACTAGCGATGTGATCTTGGGCTAGTTACATAACTACATTTTTTTTTGCCTCATTTTCTTCTTTGTTAAATGTGAATGACAAATAGTACCTGTTTCATAAGTTGCTCTTAGAATTAAATAAATGTGTCTGAAGAGCTTAGAAATGTTCCTTGCTGCTGTTATTTTAATCATTAAGCTCTGACTAAAGACCGCTCAGTATTTGTAAGTTAAGAGGCAGAAACTCATTAGAGGATGATACACCTCCATTTAAACAAGCAGAAAGATTTTGCTGCAGCGTAACTTAAATACCAGATTCTGCTGGACCTCAGAGCCCTGTGATTACAGAAGAGTTACTGATACCTTCAGAGAATCCAGAATATACCTTCAGAAAACTTTTAAAAGAAGGGTCTGTAACTAAACATGTGGATTTCCGGAGCAAAGTGTTGACTCCAGAAAGAATGAAAGAAAACCTGCTCAGGCACTGCCTTAGGCTACAAATGTGAACTGTGGATTTTATAAATCCCTTCCTGATCAGTTGCAGAAGAGACCACTGCACAGATCTCAGAATAAGACACATTTTGCCTACAGAGCAGACATGGCCTCTTGCTAATTGTGATGTTGAGAAAAACCCTCAAACTTTTTCAGCCTCTTTCATCACCAGCCAAGCAAGGCTAAAATACCTACTTCAAAGTGCTGCTTTTGAGGAAAAAAAAAGATGAGACAAAGAACATAGCATACTGTCTGCTAAAATTACACAATGTTTCTTTTCTCCCCTTGACTGCACCAAGGACGCAATAGTACGTGCTGAAGTGGCAAGTATGCCTTTTCCTCAGTGTCCATCCCAGAGATGGAAATGATGGCAGTTCGGACAGGTATGGTATTGGCCATATCTCCACAGTGTACATGAATGCCCTGGCTGGTCACTGTTCCCAAGGAAGCTGAGGGAGCAATTTTTTTCAGTCTATCTCCATGCAAAATTGCTTCCCTAGTGCAGAGCAGCCAGGGTGTGACACAGCCAAAGTCCTTCATTAGTACACATTTAATTTTTGTTATGATGAGCAGAAGTCTTTCTGTAGGGAAGCAGAAGTGAAACATCCATACTTTACCAATAGGATACCAGGTTTTTAAAGATGTATCGAAACTATTTGAATTACTCAGAGTTAACAGTATTTTCTAAAACTCAGATGATCTCACCAATGTATAAAATCTAAATAGAAAAATAAAAGTCAAGGCAAAATAGATAAAAACCAATTAGTTGTTGAAGCAGATGTACATATATTGATGAAATGTGTGCACAGGCCTGAAATGAGCTCGTTGAATGAAGTGCCTGTGAGAACAAATGATAACCTAGTGCTGGCAAGCGTAATCCAATCCAATACCACAGGTAGTGTAGATATGACAATAGTTTAATTACCTTTTGAGACTGATGATACTTAATAGTGAAGAAACATAAGCCCAAGAAAGAGAAATACCTAATTATTGTTTTTTAACCGAATTTCCAATTTTGCCCCAATTCCTTTTCCTTTCACTACCACAACCTATTGAAAGTTGATTTTCATGAAAGTAAACCAACAGCCTGCCTTTCTAAAACAGCATTGGTTTAGAAAACCCATTTCTTTTCTATTTTAAATAGCTGTAAGCGGAATCATAAAAGTTGTAGAAAACACCACCTTCCTCTACTTTATCTCAATGTGCATTCTATGTTGTGTCACCAGTAGGAAAAATAGTACCTTGCCTTCATGTAACAGGGTGCAGCCAAGAGGGAGGCCCAAAAAGGGAGTTGGAATGGGGCCCAGAACTCACAGTATCCAGGAAATATTAGAAAGACATACAAGATGTCCTCACCCCCTCCCCCTCAGATGTGAGTTGGGGGAAGGGACAAATGGAGCAGGGCCATTGAGTTGTTTTGCATAGCAATGGTTTTGCAGATACCCTCCAGAATGGCCATTTAACATATCTATAACCTTTAACTGGTTTCATAGGCATGTTAAACAGCTGTGGCCATGCTCTGAGCCAAGGGGGATGGAAAGGACTCCCCCCAAGATATGACTGGGGGAGGAACCCCAAGTTACAGCACCTGCATGGGAGCTTGGAGAAGATTGGCTCCAGAAAATGGGGACACACCTGCCCAGACTCATGATGGCATCCCAATAACCTTGGAAATATACGGGAATGCTGGCAGGTGTAACTGATTGTAGGAGGAGTCGGAAATAGGGCTGCAGAGGAGGATTGGTGCGGGGATTTAAAACCAGGCATGGCAGCCATTGGAGGGAGATCCATGCGGTTTCACCAGAGTACAGGACCCACAGGCCTATGAGGGAAAATCACCGTGTGGCTTTAATAGAGAATTGCCACTCGGCTTTGCCCCAGTGGGGACCCTCTCGCAGCTTTGCCAGAAGGAGAGATTCCACGTGGTTTAACCAGAGTACAGACCCCTGCAGCTTTGGTGAAGAGGGAGAGCCATGAGGCTCTGCCAGAGTGGGGACCCCTTCCCCACAGCTTTGGTAGAAGGACCATGCAGCTTTGGGGTGCTCCCTGTGGCTGCGTGGCCTGGGAACAAGAGAGACTTTGCCTGGAAGAGGGATGGAAAGGACCCTTGCCAGTAGGCCATGAGAAGGTGCCACATGGCTTTGGATTAATTAGAGATCCTGCCTGTGTTACAGAGCAAACAGAAAAGGTTCTTGAGACTGGCAAAATACTTCCAAAGTCTCACTTTCTCGAACCTGAGGGGTCAGTCTGCCACGGGTAATTAAGATCCCGGACGAGCCCCCAAAAACTGTTACCGAGCAACAGAAAAGGTCCGTTATTGTCCGCCGCCTTATGGAAAGATGCCTCTCAAAGCCAGAGATTTGTGAAAAGGAAAGGAAATGTTTATTTAATGCTATACAGAGTTCAAGTAGCAACTTAACTTCATTAAAATATCAAAGTCCTTCAGGATACCCACAGACGCCCACAGTGCTTCCTATCTCCCTCTGCCCTAAGTCAGGGTACCGTACTTGCAAGGAAGAGAAGCACACGTCCGGGATCCAGGCTCTTGACACCGTCAGCTGTGTCCTCGTCCAGGCAGGATCTCTAATTAATCCAAAGCCATGTGACACCTTCTCATGGCCTACTGGCAAGAGTTCTTTCACCCTTCTTCCAGGCAGTCTCTCTTGCTCCCACGCCACACAGCCAAAGGGAGCACCCCAAAGCCGCGTGGTCCTTCTTCCACCAAAGCTGTGGGGAAGGGGTCCCCACTCTGGAAAAGCCAGGTGGCAATTCTCTGCTAAAGCCACATGGTGATTTTCCCTCATGGAGCTGCGGGTCCTGCTCTCTGGCGAAACCGCATGGATCTCTCCTCCTGGATCTCTCTCTAATGGCTGCCGTGTCTCTGTTTTAAATACTGGCGCCAAACTTCCTCTACAGCCCTATTTCCGACTCCTCCTACAATCGGTTACACCTGCCAGCATTCCCGTATATTCCAAGTATTTTTGGGATGCCATCATGAGTCTGGGCAGGTGTGTCCCCATTTTCTGGAGCCAATCTTCTCCAAGCTCCCACGCAGGCTCTTTAACTTAGCATTCCTCCCCCAGTCAGGTCCTTGGGGAAGTCCTTTCCATCCCCCTTGGCTCAGGGCATGGCCACAGCTGTTTAACATATCTATGAAACCAGTTAAAGGTTATAGATATTAAATGACCATTCTGGAGGTTATCTTGCAGCCCTTTGCTATGCAAACAACTCAATTGCCCTGCTCCATTTGTCCCTTCCCCAACTCAGGGTGGGGGAGGGGTGAGGACATCTTATATGTCCCTCTAACATTTCCTGGACACCGTGAGTTCTGGGCCCCATTCCAACTCCCTTTTTGGGGCCCCCCTCTTGGCTGCACCCTGTTACACCTGGACGACGACACAGCTGAATGATGTCAAGAGCTTGGATCCTGGACGTGTGCTTCTCTTCCTGAATTACGGATTACCGTACCCTGAATTAGGGCAGAGGGAGATAGTAAGCACTGTGGGCATCTGTGGGTATCCTAGAGGACTTTGATATTTTTTAATGGAGACATTAGGTTGCTACTTTAACTCTGTAGAGCATTAAATAAACATTTCCTTTCCTTTTCACGAATCTCTGGCTTTGAGAGACATCTTTCCATAAGGCAGCGTGGACAATAACGGACCTTCTGTCGCTCGGTAACATTCATGCATAGTTCTGCATATAAAAGGGACTCTATTTGGATAAGTATGCAAAGAGCTTCAGATAAACAATGAAATGCAAATGAAGAAAGTATCTATGCCCCATCTTTTTATGAATGTTTTGCAGTGGAAGTCTGCAAACTTCTAGTTGGATAGCAGGCAGTCATTGGCTTTACTGTCCTAGGCAGATGCATGCTATGCTGGGCAAAATCGACATCTGCAATATTGGGAAAGGCATAAAAGTTGTCTTTCAACTTCAGTAGTTGGACTTCTCCTGCTTTTAGGAAGGACTTTGAAACAGCTGAAACACATTGTCATGACTTCCACACTCTAGAATTCCAGCAGTGAGTTACCTCGTGTTCAGAGCATTGCCACCCGTTTACCGAGCTTTTAACGCTGCCTGTTTTCTGATTTCTCTCTTTCACTTGGAAGGTAGTAGTTAGAGCTCGCTTGAAATAATTTATTTTTACAACTTTTCATGTCTTAACTATTTTTCAGGGAAAATCCACTTAGTTTACACATTTTAGAGATGAAAAATAAAAGTGGACCTTGTTTGTTAAGTTTAAAAAATCACATAAAGCAAACAAACTGTGTAGTACTAGACAGTCTAAGATCATCTTCAGAAAAATAAAATTTCCATTTTACCGCAAATAATGTTTATGGCACTATCAAGAAACATTTGTAAATTTCTTATTAGTCCTTAGAAATAAAGAGAAGCCTGATTGTGCAGACTCCTCTGATAACTAACACTTTCTCACACTGTTATTGGATGGGAATCATTTAACAAATAATTTTACTTTAAAGAACACATTTAGGAAAAAAGCCTTCTTGTTTACGTTGGGAAATAGAGTTCCCACTCCTTAATAAGCTATAAATGACTGCTTTATATGACTGCCTAAGCCCAAGCATTCTAATTCTTTTATCAGTTTCACAGCTGCAGGTACCCCACCCACACTTTCTCCAGCAGCCCTTACCATGTTGCTCACAAAATTTAAAGTCATGCCAGATACTAGTATCTTTTCTTGTATATCTCGCACAGGACTTGAGTATCGTTTCATAGAAAAGCCAAATTGTGTAGAAGTGAGCCAACTCCAAGTGATTTTGCCTATATGTTTGTTTTAATGTAAACGTTTTAAGTTTACAAATTGATGTGATACATGAGATAAGAGAGTTGTATCTAGGGCTGAGGTCTCCAAGCTCATATTTAATCAAATTGACTACCAAAGTGGAAAAATCCACACGGAAAAATCCACTGGGGGCCTTTTAAAGATACTGATTGGTGCCTTGCTCTCGCTTGCAGCATTTTGATAGAGTTCCTCTGGGCGCAACCTGCACACTGGGATTTATCTTCTCTTAAATCCAGGTGATTTCACTATGCAGCAAAATTTGGGAATGACTGACTTGGACCAGGATTTACAGGCTTTGGGATAGACCTGGGTAACCCACTCCCAGCTCCTTCCTTACTTAAAAGAAATAATATAAATGATGATTGCTTACAAGTCTTCTTTCCACTCCACCCCTCATAACCTCAAGAAAAATGAAACAGTTGCCTGTCTCATGATTTTTCATAAAACTTTGGACGTGTCTACAATGGAGAAATGTACAGGGATGGAGAAGGATATTCATCTTAATTATGTTAATTCTCCTTAGCCAAGAAATGGGAACTTGAGATTATCCCTCTGGATCAACAGAGAATATGTTTGTTATTGTTATAAAATTGTTTTGGGGGTAATTTGAATATAACCTTTGGGTTTGTAAAAAAATTCAGTAAATAGTACTATGTATTTCCCTGTGGGTCACTCTATACTATGTAGGTTAGGAAGAGCTATGACTTTTCCCTGAAAATGTTATTATTTCAGAATTCTAAGTAACTTTGTATAAGTGTGCACCAATTTAACTTTATAATAGTCATTGTGATTGTGCCACTTAATGGAAAATATTTTTGGCAGTTTCAAACATGTAATAGTGATTTGTAATTTCTTTACAAAAATTTTCAGAAAATGGCCCTGGCTGGTGTGGCTCAACAAACTGAGTGCTGGCCTGTGAAGTAAAGGGTTGCTGGTTCAATTCCCATTCAGGGCACAAGCCTGGGTTGCAGGCCAGGTGCCCAATAGGGAGTGTGTGAGGGGCAACCATATGTTGATGCTTCTCTCCTTTATCTTCTCTTCCTTCTCATCTGTATAAAAATAAATAAAATATTTTTTAAGAATTTAAAAAAGAAAGTTTCAGAAAATGCTTATAAAATTTTGTGAAATTTTATTGCACACTTGTGAGGTAAATAAATATGTTTAGGGCCATTTTATATTCTATGGGCTAAGAAATGGGCTAGATGGTTCCAGAGACTTTATAGTTCTGGAATCTTTTTATGATATCTGATATTCTAAATATTAGAAGTCACACATAAATACATATATATAAAACAAATTTTATTTATTGACAATGTCAGGCACTCTGGAGCTTATCTGTTCTTCTTTCCTTAACTAGTATTAACTAAATATTTTTTCAAATATATTTAAGTATTCAATAATAAAAAAATAATAATGGCTAATGTTCTGTTACTGATAATAGTTAATATTTTGCCAAGAATCTACTAAACATGGCACATGAATTATTTCAACTACGTCTTCTAAAACTCAGTAAGGTTAGGATTTCTTATTCCCATTTCCTAGATGTGGAAATAGGATTACAGAATTTGAATGATTTCCAGAGGCTACACAGGGAACAACTGTGAGAGCTAGGATTCAAAACTAAGTAGATGAGCTCCCCAAATCCAGGCTTAACATATTGTAATGAAAATAAGACCAGACCTGAGCAATGTACGTAACCTCTAAACATCCTGAAGAAAAGTTTAAAATCCAGTCACGGTTTCCAGTCAATGCAATGTCTTATTCAGATATTTAAAAACATGAATGTGTGTTAATTTTAACCAAATACCTGTTTTCACTTACATGCAGTTTTTATTTTTATATAAATGGTTTGACAATTAACAAAATCAAAATTTCTTTTCTCAGAATAAGTACATTTTGAATACTAAGGACTCCATCTGAATTATTACCATCTGCATTTAAATTAGGGAGGCTTTCTTTTCTTAAAGAAATATGAACTTATCAGTTGACTAGGAGAATATTTATTGCCCATTTGGAGTATAAACCCTAAATTCTTCCACCCTATTATCTGACAGTCCACATAGTATGGGATGCCAGGCTCTTTAGAAAATCAAACTCAAATAGCTTATCTCGTAACACTTTCTTTTCAAGGACTTTTAATAAATAACCCAAACAGTTGTTAAATTTTTCTAGTAGCCACATTTATAAGGTGATATGTGTTCTGATGTGCTAAGGCAATGCCTAAACTCATCACATCCTCTTGTAAATTATTGTCATTCTATAATTGCAGATAGAAGTTGACATACATTTTATTTTCTTTAAATATATAATCTTTATTGTATTTTCCCATTACTATTTAGTCCTTTCTACCCCCTCCCCAGCCCTCAATACCCTGTTGTCCATGTCCATGAGTCCTTTCCTTTTTTGCTCAATCCCTCCATCCCTTAACCTCCCCCCACCCAACTAGCTGTCATCTGCTCTCCATCTATGAGTCTGATTCTGTTTTGCTTGGTAGTTCAGTTTGTTTGTTAGATTCCACATATGAGGGAAATCATATGGTATTTGTCTTTCTCTGACTGGCTTATTTCACTTAGCATAACCTTCTCCAGGTCCATCCATATTGTTGCAAAGGGTAAAATTTTCTTCTTCTTTTACAGCTGAGTAGAATTTCATGGTATGAATCTCTAATAAGTTAATCATCTATAAATTCCAAGAAGAGTTACCAGTTAAAAATGAATATACTTGTACTACATTTTAGATATGAATTTAAAAACAATATCAAAAGTATTAATAAGTATAAACAGAATTGCAGGATAAAAACTGTCCCCAATTCAGAGGAGATGCTGCTGAAAATACACACATGCAAATTCAAACATATGAGGAACACACACGTAAGATTATACAATTTCTGATGAGAGAAAAAAACATATAAACCTAGTAGCTAAACTTCAATAGATATTTACTGCTGAACATTACATCAGAGCCATCTGTAGGAAAATGGATTACTACTCAATATGTGGTCTCTTTTTATTTATCATGATAATTCCATGAGGCAGATGTTAGTATCATTTTCAGTCCACAAATGAGAAAACCAAGTTCTAGATAGTCATTATAGTCTTGATGGCTATATTTCACTCTGAAATGTCATACTCTTCTCTGCATACATTAACTAAAATTATTTGGGTTTTTTTTCCTGCTTTCCTGATCCTAAGTGTTCTTCTCTTTGAATGGGAAAAAAGTGCAGGTGTGTATCCTTAGAACATTTTCATAAGAGCTTTCTAGAACCATAGAATGTAAGGATCTTATATTTAAATATATTTAAAAATACTTTTATTTAAAATATTTATTTTATGCCTGTTTAGTGATGGGTTTATTTCTTAAATATCTTATGGTTGGAAAAATAAGGATAGGTTAGTACCTAGCAGTTCCCAAATTAGAAGTATGGTTTTAAAGTATTGAAAGGAAACTGTAATAAAATTCAATAAGCCACATGAAAACATTTTGAAAAGTGATCATCAATAAAATGACTATCTTTTCAGTAAACATTGTAAAATCTTCCTGATCGAGTCTTTCAGGAATTCAGAGGGAGGATAGTTTATACTATTTGAAAATAAGAGCATAAAAGGCATAAAATATGAGAAAAATTATAATCAACTCTAGAGAGTACAGAAGACTATAATAATTCTACAGTCATGAATTACAGATGCCTTAGATTAATTTTAGTAGTGCCCTAAAGTTGTAACCGAATGCTAGGGTTACAAGACTGTCTGAGAATGATCCAAGACTGCAGTGTTTAAGAAGCATGTGATCCTGAAACTGGTTCTGCCCTCTACTTCCACCCTGCAAACCTGTGAACCCTCTAATTTCTCACGGACATTTTTCAAAGAGAAGTTTTACTTAGTGACGTAAGTTCAATGCCTAGATATAAAAGAAATAAATAGCCCTGGCTGCTGTGGCTCAGTAGATTGAGCCCTGGCTTGTGAATTGAAAAGTCACCAGTTCAGTTCCCAGTCAGGGAACATGCCTGGGTTGTGGGCCAGGTCCCCAGTTGGGAGCACATGAGCATGTGAGAGGCAACTGATGGAAGTTTCTCTCGCACATCAGAGTTTTTCTCCCTGCCTTCCCTCTCTATATAAATAAATAGATACATAAAATTTGAAAAAAAGGAACAAATAACACCCTGTCTGAGCCTTAGGTTCCTCATCTGTCAAGTGAAGACCTTGAATTAGATCAATGTCTCTCAAAGGTAGGTCACAATCACCAGAAGCACTTGCTAAATATTGGCTGCTGGACTCCACCTGAGTTTCTCTGGGTTTGAGGTCAGGCAGGAGGGATTCACATGCCCAAATTTCTAAATGGTACTGATGCTGCTGGTCAGGGACCATACATTGAGAACCACTTAAATAGATGGTCTAAAGTTCCTATTACATCTAACATTCTGATTTTCCCACATGAGATTTCAAACTATTTCCCCAATTTTTTTTTGTCCAACAATATTGTAATACTGGCCTTTGCATGTTTTTATTACACAAATAATAGAATAAACATATCTTTATGCTAAACACTCATAGATGGACTTCAGTACTTTCTAAGACTTTTTTCAGGAAACAAAACCTGTACTACACCTTTTGTATTTTATCTATTGTTGTAATTATTAACATTAACAAATATGAAGGCAGTGAAGTCAAATAAATTTCTCAAAACCTTGCTAGTGAAAAAACACAAGTTTAACTCAGTTCTTTTCTCCTGAGTCACTAAAGTATGTTTTAGTTCAATTTTGATTTAGAGATGTGCCTGATATTATATTTTCTACTAAGGAAAGATTTTGAAATTATTTTAGTATCTCTATGCTCTAGACATGAATAGATTCAAATCTGAATCAACACAACAATCTCAAGGTGCAATTTTTCTGGGTAAAAGTGTGAACATGATGATACCAACAGTCAGAATAATTATTATCGCAGCCCAGCATAGTAGTTTGAACGTGTATCTGATATGTCAGCTTTGATATGAGTTCTGGGTATACATATCAGTTTCATAATGCCTTTTTTTTTCTTTCAAAGAGGCAAGTTCAACAAGAGCTCTTTAGCAGGCATGAGGCTGGCACAAGGTTATATAGTTGCCTGATAACTCGGTGCTCTCCTGTCACACAGCTCTTACGGCAATGCTTAGCAAGTCATTGTCAGCCAGGAGCCAGAGGAGGAATCCAAGGGCAGACTTACATACCAAGAGGGTTATTCTGCCACAACAGCTATGGGGCTCAGGATGCTTTGGTCAGTTTCCTTGCAGTGGAGCCAAATTAATTTTTTCACTTTTGCAGGTTAATATGAAAAGATTGCATTACTTTTTGCCCCTTTTAGAATCAACCCATACAAATGACTGGTGTCTGGATTTAGACCAGGTCTTCTCTGTGTGGAAACACGGGTGTAATTTAGGACACCTCATCAGGGCAAGATTCTTTTTTCTCTCCTAATTTCCTGAGGCAGTGATGAGACTCCTGCACTTCTGCTAGTCTGGTTTCCCACCCTGGGCCAGCCCAGGCAGCAGGACTGGGTGGTGAGGTGTGTCAGCCTCCCAGGGAGTCAAAGAGTAAGAAAGTCCCATTCACTCCACCAGCCTTCATGCTGCCCTTGTGCTTGACCTGCCATTTCTGTACTCTACTTTGGCTCTTGAATACCTGCTTGAACCTTTATTCTCACAGTCTGGTATCCATGGTTTCTGATCTGGCCTTTGCCATAAACTCTGTTCCTGGCAATTTAGTAAAATTCTCTATTATGAATAACATTATAATAAATAATAAAAGATAAAAGTAAGTCTTGTATGGTTGCTGGAGATTTCAGACACTGAGATAGATTTGTGAAGGGGAGCACCTAGATCTTTAAATGTCCCTTAAGTACAAGCAGGTTCTGACCTCAGTGTGCTGGCATGAAGAACAGAGAGCCAAAGTAATGACACTTCCGCTCATGTCACTCAGTGTCAGAAAATATCCCCGTTAGGTTATCATCATGTGAGTAAAAACACAGTTGTTGCCTTGGCACAGAGCAAATGTTTAATAAGTGAGGTCAATAACCATGGTTATCAAATTAGGCACACACATTTATTTGTGATGAAAATCCTCTGTAATGAGACTAAATATCACCTTAATGCATGGCCCATACTTCAGCCAAATATACTCCCCACTAAAGGCCCTTGGACTAGATGCACCTATTCCCCCTCAATGCTAATTTCTCCTACATGTTCCCCTATACAAATCTATCTCCGTGTCTGAACTCTCCAACAACCGTACAAGACTTACTTTTATTTTTGGACTAGATGCACCCATTCTCCCTCGGTATAAATCACATGTGGCCTGCACAGACTGGTCCTGTGAAAGTGTGTCCTAAAGGACAAATTTTTCTTTTTTACGGTCAAGTAGTATTCCATTGTGTAAACATCCCATAGTTGTTTTATTCACTCACTTACTGGTGGACACTTGGGCTGTTTCCATATCCTGGTGATTGTAAATAATGCTGCAAAGAACATAGGGGTGTTTATATTTTTTTCAAATTAGTGTTTTGGTATTCTTTGGATAAATTTCCAGAAGTGGGGTTGCTGGGTCAAAAGGCAGCTCCATTTTTAACTTTTTGAGGTATCTCCATACTGCTTTTCATCTGCAATCCCACCAAAAGTGCAAAAGCATAGATGGGCATGGAGAACATTACGCTAAGTGAAATAAGCCAGTCACAGAAAGACAAATACCATATGATCTCACTCATCTGGTAATCTAATGGTAATCTCACTCATGCAATCTAATGAACAAATCAAAATAGAAGGTAAAATAGAGACAGACTCATAGAGAGCAGGATGACAGCTATTGAGGAGGGTAGTTTAGGAGGGGTAGAGGAATCAAGCAAAAAGGTAAAAGGACTCATGGTCAACAGTGTGGTGATTGCAGAGGAGGGTATAAGAGGGCTAAATGGCAATTGAAAAAAATACAATAAAATGTTTTTAAAAAAAGAAAAGAAAAGAAGTTTTTCTGAATGCTTTAAAAAAGTGCCCTTCTTAACTAAGCATCCCTCTTTCTCCTGTGAACACTCCATGATATATTGGTCTTCACTTACAAGCATTAAATGGTGTTTGGAGATAAAAAGTTCAAATCTCAACCACACCACCAACTATGAGACTTTGGGAAATTCATGTAGCATCCCTGAGTCAAAGTTTACTTATTTAAATAATGGGATAATAATATTTGCATCACAAAGTTGGTGAGAGAAATAAAATTAAAGTTTATAAAGTACCTGCACAGACTATATAAATAGATGCTTTTAATTATTAAAAAAAAAATAAACTGGGTTGATTATAAAGGTGGTCATAGAGAATGTTCATACTAAGTAGAAAATTGGGAGAGTGAATCTTCTAACTTAAGACTTTTTAGAGATTCCTCTTGATGTCTGGATGAAAGTAGTTAGAGAATTACTAAACATTTTACAATCATATGGCTCAAAAGGTAAGCCTAGTCATATATGCCCTTGGATGTATACCTGCAAATTTTTTAACGATTTTTACTGTGCTAAGAAAAAATTCATATGTGAAATATTACTCCTCCTATACTTTTGTGAATATCCTTACAGTTAATTTAAGAAGGTGTAGATATTCAGTTACAATTTTAAATAAGATTAATGACTCCCAGCACTCTGGAGAAGTCAAAGTATGGAATTAACAAGACAAATGTATGATGTCTTTGTGGAAAAAGTCCAGCCATGATTAATATAAAGAGAACAGTTTGCACAACATCAGCATAAACTAGCATCCAAGGAGAGTGGACTGGAATGCACATGCATGAACAATGACAACTTCACTGTACCAGTCAGTGGGGGTGGTAGACACCATTGAATGAGCATGTTTACTGTGCCTCCATTACATTCAAAATGACTGAGCAAGTACAGCAATGAATCTGAATCAAATTTTGCATTAAGCTTGAAAATTCTTCCCCAGAAACTATTCAAATGATTCAGAAGGCAGCAGCTATGGGCAACTGGTGATTAGCCCCTTTATCACAAAACATCCACTCATGCATCATGGCATCATGTCACATACAGAGTTTTTTGGTGAAACTTCCAATTGCCCAGGCCACTCAGCCCCACTATAGCCCATATTTGGTGCCCTGTGACTTCTGGCTTTCCCAAAACTAAAATCACCTTTGAAAGGGAAGAAATTTCAGACCATCTACGAGATTAAGGAAAATATGATGAGACAGCTGATGGCAACTGAGAGAGCTGTGTGAGCGCCCAAGGTGCCTACTTTGAATGGGACTGAGGTATCACTGTCCTATGTACAATGTTTCTTGTATCTTGTATCTTCTTCAATAAATATCTCTATTTTCCATATTACATGGCTGGATACCTTCTGAACGGACCTCATATATGTGGCTCATTATTCAACCCTCTGCTGAGCAACTGTCCTAAAGAGGTGGCACAGGGTGGAAGCATGTGGCAGAGAATGTGTGTGCTGGAAAAACAAAGGTCCAACATCAGCACACTTCAAATTCTCTCCATAATTGCCTCAGTTTCCCTAGTGAAGAACCCTTGGTGATATCCTGTCAGGTATTTGTCATTGTCTCATCCTCATGGCACTCTAAGAGTAAGTTTTTATTCAAAAAAATTCTTTTAGTGTGTAAATTTTTTACCTATTTACTTAAACTTTTTAATTTAATTTGATACTGGTACTTTAGGTACACAGATTTAAATAAATAATCCTGGGAGTTGATGCACTTATTCCACTGGTTTAACCATAGCCCACTTTTAAATATATTAATTTACCTAGTCAAGTAGTTAAATACTGTAATAAGAAACATGGACTGAATATCCCCAAGGTCTAACTATGAAACCTGCAGTATTGGTCATTATTTCTTATATTGATTTTGCCTAATAAAGTAGGTGAGTGGACAAACAGCTTTTGTTTCCTCACTGCTCACAGCTTTCCTGGGGGAACTTTGTGCGATTCTGGTGGTCTGCCAAACAAAGGACCCCACTCAGCCAGGCCCAGGTGTGTCTCTTGGCCTGACTAATTGTGCCAAACCACCACCTGGCCACTGTCACGGGCCAAGGATGAACATCTCACCAAAGAGGGACAATCAGGAGGTCACACACGGATACTGAAAGGCAGTGACTGGCCTTTTCCTTCCTTGGGATTTCCCAAACTGTATTTTATGACTATTGTGGTGTTGTTAATCTCCCTTCATCTGCTGCCTTGTGAAAAAAAGTATATATCTGCAGGAAAAAATAGTAAAGGAAACTTGCTCAGAAAAGCAAAGATTAGATAAGAGAAAGATTGCCCTGAAGATAAAATTTGAGTCCCTTGAGAGACTGAGACCAATTCTACCCCTGTTAAATGTGACAATAAAGTTCCTTTGGTTTGTATACTGATTTGGCTTGCATTGTTGTCACTGGAAAATAAAATTGTTCCCAATATTTAACATAAAGTTTAACATCCTACTGTGGAGGGGTAATGAATCTCAGTGTTTAAGAACATAAATGCTAAAACTAGGCAATTTGGATAAATATCCCATGTATGTCACCTATTACTACTGAAACTTTGCAAACTCAGTTTTTCTGTGCCTTGGTTTCCTCATCTGTAAAATAGGATGATAATGCTGTCTCCATAGGCTTTTGTAAGAATGAAATGAGTAAATTTTATAAATAAATGTCAACATTCTTAAAACATTTAGTGATTAATAAGTAAGTATTAATATTTATTTCCAACCATTATTATAAAGGGTTTCTGGTGTAGTCCATGTTTCCATCTGACAGAATTGAGTATAATAATAGAGTCAGATATTCTTAACACATTTCTGTTTACATTTATTCAACAACTATTTTTTGAAAGCTTATTATGTGCAAAGGGCAGCATTCTAGGCTGGATGAGAACAAGTGAATCAAAGTCCACATAAATTTATAAACTTTACAGTCTAGTCTTTAAAGAGGCAATAGACAAACAAGCAAAATGATTAAATGAAAAATGTAGTTTCTTAGATGTTAGTAATGCTATGGAGAAAACATACACTAGAAAAGAAGAAAGGATTATACACCTTGTTGACAGGTGTGGGAATGTGTGTCAGTTGTAATCAGGGAGGTCAGGAAAGACAGGTGAGAAGGCCAAATTTAAGCAAACTTTTAATGGAGGTGAATGAGCAAGAACATTCCAGTTGTAAGCATTCTGGGAAGAGCAAATGCCAAGCTTTTCTTTGGGAACCAGCTGGATAAATTTGAGGAACAGAAAAGAAAATGTAAACAGAGGCTAATAGAATATATAAAAGGCAATGGATACACAGATTATGTAGGACATTCTTGGCCTTTGGAACAACTTTGGCTTTCATTCTGAGTGAAGTGGTGAGGCACAGGGTGGTTGTGCTCTGAGGTACTATTTTAAGATTGCTCTGGCTACTCAGTAAAGGCTAGTATGCAGGCAGGAACAGGTCACTTATATTTTGAGGGAAGGTTCTTAGCACAGCTCCATGCACGTCCCTGTGTTTCCAAGAACCCTGTGCTCTGCACAGGATTCCCTGAGAAGCTCATAAATTGAATTGCATGCAAAGAGTTCAGAACACAGTCAAGATTCCCCTGTTTGCTCAAAGCAGGCACACATAAACTTTCCTTGGAACTGCTTGGCTATGCCTGCATAAGTGGCCCTCAGAAATGACTCCAGGTTTTTGTATTTCAGGGCCAGGGTTGAAGTCTTTCCACCAGGATTGAAGGCGCATGCCCACCTCACCTAGGAATGATCTGGTCATGGGGGACTGACACATTGCAAGGGGCTGGATTTCTCTCCTCTTACTGTATCACTTGAGTCTGGTATGTATGTTGTTTGTTCTCAGTGACCTCAAGTCATGCACTGGTCTCCTTCCTCTCTGGGCATTACTTATCTGTCTTTGACCTTGGCTATATTCATGCTATATTGATCCTGTGGCACAGCCTGATTACTAATGAAATGCATTTCAAGAGAGAGATGATGGCAGTTTGGAGCAGGTAGCAATGGCGGAGTTGGTGAGAATAGTTAGATTATGGATATAGTTTGAAGGCACAGGCCACCTAATTTACACTGATCAAAGTAGTGTATGAGCTAAAGAAGCAGAGTAATGCAGTGTGACCCATAGGACTGAACAAATGAAAAAGAGGAAGGCCCTATTAACAAATGATGAATGCTGGAAGAGAAGTCTGTTTTGGATTAGGTAGAAGTCAGTGTGTTTTGGAGATACTAACTGCGGGAGGCCATTAGATATCCACAGATAACTGTGGATGGTGGCAAGAAGTAGTTTGATAGGTAGTACGTGGGTCTGGGGTTTAGGGCAGACACCGAGGCTGGGATCTAAGTTCTGGGGTCTCAGCACATACATGGCAAGAAATGTCTTGAAACTGGATGAGATTATCAAGAATGAGCATCTGGAGAAAAGGCCAAGGATAAGTCTGGGGTATTCATGAGTCCAGAAGGAGGAGGAGGAGCCACCAAAGGAGAACAAAAAGGAAGGAAGAAAACCAGAAGAGAGTCTTGTGCTGGGATACAGGACATAAAGGGGTTTCTGGCAGGAAAGAGTAACCAATTCTGCCAAAATGTCATGGATAATGTAAATGAAATGAAGACTGGATTGGACCAAGGGTGATTTTGATAATGGCAGCGTTTGCAGAGTGATGTAGCGAAATATTTATTGAAGCTTGCCTTGTGAAGTTTATATCTTAATCTTTTGGAAAAATTTACTTAATATTAGATATTTTACTAAACGTAATACTTACATAGCAATTAACTTAATAAATTCCTTCTTAACATCTAATGAAACATCTGTGCCTTTTTGTCCACTGTGGTGATTGAGATGTATGGCATGCAATAAAATTATTAATAATGTTATCCTTCTGAATAAAAATCCACTCTTTGATTCGCACCATTAAATAACCTTCTAATCTGTGAGCCAAAAAGTCAACCAATACCTTGGACCGGGTCCTTAGGATATTGGTGGATATAAAAGAATATTCCTCAGCTGGTTTATTTTTCTTTAGTATTAGCACTTGGCTCATCTCAACATCTGTAGCAAATTGCTTTTTATCTAGGAATTTGCAAATAATTTAGTTGGGGAATATTAGCCATATATACATGGCTAGAATCCATCAGTTCTGGAGTTCTATTGTGTTACAGATTTTGTAGCTGGTTTGTTACAGAAAGTAGAAAAAATCTAATATTTTTCTTTGTTTTGGGGTATCAGTTTCATTTGGCGATGCTACTATTTTTAACAGCATCTACAAGATGCTTGATGTCAGGTCATAGCTGAGGCTGAGCCATTTTTGATCATTTTTGATAACACATTCATAATCCTGAGCCCAGTGTATCACCAGGCAGACTGGAAAGGTTGGCTTTTCTGAGTAATATGTCCCTAGCAATCTATTTAGTTTCAATTCCAGTAGAAGCAGATGGATTTCAATAGCATCCACAAAACAAACACTGTAATTTGGGGCGGAATATTTACTTTTTTTCCCAAACTGTTTCATTTCAGCATTAAATTTTTTTATTTACAAAAATTACTAAGAATATAAAACTTTATAGTTATAAAACTTATAAGAATTTAACACAAATATATATATCTATATATCTATACATCTATATCTAGATCTATATTTACCTATAATACATAGTGGTCTCAAACTTATAACTCATTTATTTCTGGAGATTTCTAAATGTAGTAATAGATAACTTAAATGTATCATTTGTGCTTATCAGTAATTTTAAAATATTAGAATTTAAATACCTATAACAAGTATACTATACATAAAAAAAAAACACCAAATATATGGAAGACTAAGAACAGATTTATGTAGAATTATATAGAAATCTGTATCATCTGTATTAGTTTGCTCGGGCTGTCATAATGAAGTGTCACTGATTGGGTGGCTTAAGCAGGGAAATTTACTCCTCACTGCCCTGCAGGCTAGAAGTTGGAGACCAAGGTGCTGACAGGCGGGTTTCCTCTGAGACCTCCCTCCGTGCTTTGCAGATGGCTGTCTTCCCCTGGGTCTCCATGTGGTCTTCTGCTGTGTGTCTCCCTGTGTCCAAATTTTTTCTTCTTAAAAGGACATCAGTCATACAGAATTGGGCCTACACTAATGACCTTATTTTAACTTAATGGCATCTTTAAAGACCTTGAGTCCTCTCCAAATACTGTCATATTCATAGGTACTGGGGCTAAGAATTCAATGTAAGAATTTGGAGTGGGGGGCACAATTCAGACTGTAACATGTTCTATCATATTCAACTATTTAAAACTCATGTCTAGAGCAGTGGCCACCAAATGTGTTTAAATGTATATCCTATCAGAAAAAAATCTTTTAATACATTCCCACAGTGTTTATCTGTTTATTTATTTATAAATTGGGACATCTAAAACATACACAAATGTGGAAAGTTTAAGGAATTACCTGAAGATTAAATATATTACATGTTTCCTTTTGTCATAGTTTCATACTACTCTTATCTAATTTCTCATGGACCAAAATGCTCTAGGAAGAAGTTTATCACAACAATAATGAATACAATTTTGCATTTCAAATAATTCTTTGTCTATTTAATTTTAGGGGGAAAAACTTCTAGTCAAATTATTATTGTTTTGACTTTATGACTAACTAGAGAAGAGGTCCAGTCCAGGTGAACACCACCCCGTGTTCTAGTAGCTGGGGATTGGGCAAAGTCCCTGGATAAATGAAGCTAACCTTCCAACAGGCAACACATAAAGCAATAAGCAAATAAATGTAGTACCTAATGCAATAAAGGCAAGGAAGAAACAGCAAGACAAAGGGAGAAGAGGTATTTGAGTTGAAATTTCCATAGATGCCCTATGGAAGGTGATATTAGAACAGAGACCAGAATAAAGTGAGGAACACTGCCTTGGGAAGGTTGGCGAGGCATTCCAAGCAGGCAGCTGGTTTGCTTGTTGCCATTGCTTTCCTCTGGAGAATGCTAAGTATCACAAATACAGGAAATGCCGCTTGTCAGGTAATGTGGACACCTCAGTATTTTAGCAGTGCCCGGTATAGAATAAAAATGTAATAAATATTTGACTAAATAGTTTAAAAATTATTTATCTTTTGAAAAATTAGTTTGATGGTAAGTTAAGAAAGACATAAAAATGCAGTGTTTTATAAATTAAAAATGCATGCACATATACGTGTTTTAATGACAAATCTACCAAGATTCTATGTGAACAGCAATTCAAAAACAAGTTCAATATAAGCAGTAAAGAAATACACAGAAAATTGTAAATAAAATATTGTTTGTTAAAAGTATAAAGAAACAAAAAGTAGACAAATAAATAAGCAAAAGAAAGAGAAAAAATACTATTTTAATTCAGTTTCCAGGTCTCAAGTTTCAGTTCTCAATCATTTGGGTTCTCTGGGAAACAGGCTGAGGTGGAGCTTGGAGTTCACGAGTTTTATTGGGGGTAACACTTGTGAAAGTCAGAAGAATAAAGCAAAACAACAAAGAAGCCTTCAGACCGCATTTCAACACAAAGCTGACACCCGTAAAGGGAAAGCAGAAGTGGGAGTGAGGTGGGGAGACCCAGGATTGGATTGGGAGCATCTCTGACTGACTTGCTGTTCTGAAAATGTCTCCAGCATCTCAAAAGGAAGCTCCAGAGCAAAGAGTACCTTCAGAAGAGTCCTGCATTTAGCAGAAATGGCGAGGCCCTCTGTTCCTGCAGGGCTGGGCCATCGCTGGGAGCCGCCAGGGGAGAGCAGACGCGCACTTCCTAGCACACATGCCCATAGGCTGTCAGCTTACGGCTCCTTGCAGGCACACAGCAAGCTCTGTCTCAAAGGGGCATCCGAGAAGGGGCACGCCATGCCTGCCCCTCTCACAGAAGTCACCACAATGTCAATGTGGGTGGCCTTCAGGGTATTCCCATTAGAGGTCTTATCCTTGTCATTCTTTTTGTTCTCTTGTGTTGTCATGATAAGTTTGATCAACAGTCAGACTTATTTGGCAGAAATCTTTTTAAGCCCTGTATTATGTGAGTGTTGATTTTGGTAAAGTCAAAACTTCACACACTTGTCCACAGGTAAACTGCAGACAATACAAATTGCTAAAAGCAGAGAGATCAGTGAGAATGTCCCATGGCAAACCTACCCATCTCTCAAATTCCTCCAAGAACCTCCATCACATGGGGCTGTCCCATGTTAGTGGGGGAGGTGTCAGTTCAGAGTGCCTATTAATATTAGCAGAGCCTATTTCTTTATCTTTGTCTTATTTATTAGGATGCACACACTCCTGGAAATTCTATTTCCTCCTGGTGTGCACGCAGAGAGTGGGGATGATCTATGACACGTAATGAGGAGAGGCATGAGAACAAGAACAGGTCTGCAGGCCTTCAGGAGGCAGGATTCTTTGCAGGGTTTTGCTCTTTCTACACTGCCAGGTGCTGGTATCGGGCAAAGGTATGCAGTCTGGGGAGCTGCCTTTAGCACCAGCACAAGGAGCTCCTTGCCTTGCAACTTCACTGCCATTTTTAAGGACGTCATATATGTCAGAGGCTTCTGTGTTAGTTTTGTAATTTTTTGCCTGAAGAGTAGTAAGGTAATTTCATCCATTTTGTAGATGGTAGAATTGAGACACAAAGAGTGATTAAAGATCTTACTCAAAATCACACAGCTAGCATGTGGCAGAACTGAGAGTCAAATCAGGGTTTGACTCTAAATTTTAAATTCTAACCACCAATTTTTTTTCTCTGAATGAGTACTTACAAGGCTTACAAAACTATGATTTTAAAAAAATAGGAAGAAGGGTATCACGTTTGGTCCTTACATAGGATATGAGGATATGTGCATTTATTTTTCTTTGTTTTGTCATTCTTTTCTACTTCATTACTTTAGATCTTGCTTGCTACAGGCAGCTACTCTTTCTACTCCCTATTTATATTTCAAAAATTTCATTGCAGCAATATTGAGAACAGGTTTCTCATTAGTATTCAGGTTACAGTGAGAGGAAGCTGCCAAACAATGCACATGAAGGAGGCCAGGCTGTCATTATACGCCAAGCTTACGAGAAATGCCAGTCAATGCTGGTTGCTTATACGTTTTTCTTTCATTGTTGTTGCTGTTTTTTAAACAAGGGAATCCTTTAGAAGCAGCCTCTGCCTGCATGGTAACGTGCTGAGAGCATTGGTAGTGTCTGGCTGGGTTGAAACAAGAGCATAGAGCCTAAAAGCGGTTAGAGAGAGTGCCAGCTCCACAGAATGAGCCTCTGAATCAGGGAAGGATATAATTGGCCTTGCAGAGAGGGCAATAAGCTCTGCTCTGCTTTTCTTAGCAAATGACTTGTAATCATCATGCTCCTGTTCCACATGCAGAAATGTCTAGAGAAAGTTCTGCTTCGACACTCTAAAAAGAGCAGCTGCCTACAATCCACTCAGCATTCTTTGCTGGACAGAATCCAGAGCAGCAACACCTCCCCTCCAGGTGCTGAACACCCTCCTGCACCGAGACATGTGTGACTCCCAGTGCTGTGCAGAGCGAGCTGTCATGGAAAAGCAATTCTTGGTCAGCTTCCACTCCTCTCTTTGCTCCTGTCAAAATGGGTGAGCATTCCAATCCCATCCATTTGGAAACTACTGGGTGGTCAACTCTAGACAGGACAAAGGCAAGTGAAATGGCTTCCTGAACAGGGGGGAAATACATCAGTGCCCCAGAAGAACTTTTTGCCCACCTTGGAGGATCTGTGTAACTCTTGCATGGCTGGTCAGCTCAGTACATCTGCCCTAGAATACAGTATCTATGAAAAAAAATTGGGTCTGTCTAGATATGTCATATTCCCAGCATTCTGACATTGAAGTTATTTAAGCAATTTATAAGTACTTATTTTTTTATGAATGGATGGGCTAAAAGAAAAGGTTTCTATTTGCAGTGGCTAGTCAATTAGCACCCAGAAGCTTCTGCAGAGCCACCTGAGGTTCTTCTCTGCTGGTGTGGCTTTCACAAGCTACTTGGCTAGTTTCCTGCTGGTTCTTTCTTGTCCACCGATAGCTGATTCCATGTCACTCTTTATGCCTCCTCTGGCCCTGGCTGAATCTCCAGCCTCTGGCTTCCTGCTTTCTATAATCTCTGACTCCTGTCTGTTTCTTAGAACACCTGATCTCCTCTCTCACGATGTTTACTCCCAGGTGTCAGTGACCAAAACAATCTTTCCCTTGCCAAAACCACCTTCTTGCAACTTCTTCTTCCCTAACTTTTGTTTGTGTTCTTCAGGTGGAACTATGTCATTAATGCTATGGATTTTTTTTGAAAGTACTGATGCTTCCTAATGTGAAAAGTTTCTCTGGGAACAGGGACTAACAGGTATAATGCAACTAAAGAACCCTTGACCAAGGAGGAAATGAAATGTCGGGTGGCTGCCCATTCTCTGTATTTTGAAGATAGGCTCTCATTCAGCAGCCACCTGAGCAGCTATTTTGAGCATATCACTAGACCATATTCTGGAAGGAATACAAAGAAGCAGGTTCCTCACCATTCAGTGGCTTGTGGGAAGAGCAGGGTGGTTGGGCCACCAATATAGCAGGAGTTTTAGGAACAAGAGGATTGCTAAGGAGTCTGAAGACCACAAATAAATGCTTTACCTAGGGCTGGTTTGGTTTCATTCTTAAAAAACCACAACCAGGACTTCCGGCCAAGATGGAGGCATAGGTGGACACACTGTGCCTCCTCTCACAACCAAAATTAAGGACAACAAAGATTTAGAAACAAGAAAACAACCAGAACTCATAGAAAATTGAACTGTTCGGAAGTCCAACAATCATTCATCCAGACTAGTAAGAGGGGTGGAGTCGCGGCAGGAAAAAGTGGAGGTGCAGACCGGGCATGTAGGCAGCAGCGGTTGGAAGACCCCAGGTGCACAGGCAGCAGCTAGCAGACCCCAGGTGCACAAGTGGCGGTTGGCAGACCCTGGGCACAGGGTGGCAACTGTGCAGACCCAGTGAGGCCACGCAAGGCAGCTGCCTGACCAGGTGGTCCCACATTTGCGCGGAATAATCCAGGTGAAGGGGAAGCAGCAGAAGGGACTGGAATCCCAGAGTAAGCAGAGCAAGCGCCATTGTTTCCTCTCAGACCCCGCCCCCACATGCAGCGTCACTACCCAGCAACTGGGCTGCCACGCCCTGGGGAACACTTAAGGCTCCACCCCTCATGCGTAACAGCTGCGACTAGGCCAAAAACAAAACAAAACAAAACAAAAAAAAAACAAAACAAAACAAAAAACCCCGAAACAAAAATGGCTCAAACCAGAGAACAAATCAAAGCCGCAGAGCCAATTTATCTAAGTGACGAAGAGATAGCCAACCTATCAGATGCACAATTCAAAGCCCTGGTGATCAGGATGCTCACAGAATTGGTTGATTTTGCTCACAAATTAGATGAAAAAATGAAGGCTACAATAAGTAAAATGATGAAAAACACACAGGGAACCAATAGAGGTGGGAGGAAAACTGGGACTCAAATCAATGGAGTGGACCAGAAGTAAGAAAGAAACAACCAAACAGAAAAGAAGGAAGAAACAAGAATTCAAAAAAATGACGAGAGGCTTAGGAACCTCCAGGACATCTTGAAACGTCCCAACATCCAAATTATAGGGCTACCGGTAGGGGAAGAAGAAGAGCAACAAGTGGAAAACTTGTTTGAACAAATAATAAAGGAAAACTTCCCCAATCTGGCAAAGGAAATAGACTTCCAGGAAGTCCAGGAAGCTCAGGGAGTCCCAAACAAGTTGCACCCAATGAGGACCACACCGAGGCACATCATCATTACATTAGCCAAGATTAAAATGAAGGAGAGAATTCTAGAGGCAGCAAGGGATAAAGGCAGAGTCACCTACAAAGGAGTTCCCATCAGACTGTCAGAGGATTTCTCAAAAGAGACCTTACAGGAAAGAAGGGGCTGGAAAGAGGTATTCCAAGTCATGAAAGTCAAGGACCTACATCCAAGATTGCTCTATCCAGCAAAGCTGTCAATTAGAATGGAAGGGAAGATAAAGTGTTTTTCAGATAAGGTCAGGTTCAAGGAGTTGATCATCACCAAGCCCTTATTATATGAAATGTTAAAGGGACTTATCTAAGAAAAAGAAGATAAAAAATAGGAACAGTAAAAAGTCAGCAAACTCACAGGTATTAACAACCACACCTAAAACAAAAGCCAACCAAGCAAACTGCTACAACAGGAGCAGAAACACGGAAATGGAGATCACATGGATGGTTAGCAACAGGGGAGTGGGAGGAGGAGAGAGAGGGAAAAGGTACAGAGAATAAGTAACACAGACGGTAGGTAGAAAATAGACAGGGGGAGGGCAAGAATAGTGTGGAAAATGTAGAAGCTAAAGAACTTATGACACATGGACCTGAACTAAAGGGGGAAATGTGGGTGGGAGGGGTTGGGCAGGGTGGAGGGGAATGATGGGGGGGATGGGACAACTGTAATAGCATAATCAATAAAATATATTTTTAAAAAAACTGCAGCCATCTTGGGTAAGTTTTTGTGTGCTGTAAATATCCACAGGGACACATTCTAAACATTTTATACATCATATTTCAAAAAGAGATAATGGAAAGTGTTTCTTTCAAAATGTGTGCATTTAAACATTTGTCCTTTCAACAACTTATACTGAAAAGATTTCCCCACGTGTTTTCCATACATATCTTATTTTAAAATAAAAATCAAGGCAGGTGTCTGTAATATACTTTATAGTTATCTTCAGGAGTATTGAATACGCCAACATTTGTAGGACCCAGACCACAAGTCATGGCGCTAATTCACAATTTTTAATTTCTTATTTCTTTTCTTTTCTTTTCTTTTCTTTTCTTTTCTTTTCTTTTCTTTTCTTTTCTTTTCTTTCTTTCTTTCTTTTTTTCTTTTCTTTTTTTTTTTTTTTTGCAACTGGAGAAAATGTTATCTTCCATACTGCAAAGCATTTGGCTCCTTAATCAATAATGTTTAGCAAAGGGAGTGGAAGAATGTAGGGTGATATCCAGGGTCTGTTATAATTCAAGATGTGAAACTGCCACATCTCCGAAGTAACAATTACTTTCTTCTGACAAAACAAAACCTTTTTGTGGAGACTGTCTACTATTGTTTTACAAAACTATCTGGAACCTCAGGGGCTTAAAATAACAATTTATTTTCTCTTGTGCAGAGTCTTTCATCTTGCAGGCAGATAGTGACTAAAGCTAACAATCACCTGAGAGGCAGCTCGGCTGGATATCCAAGAAGGCTCCTCACACACCTGGCAGCCCAGGCTGGCTGTTGGCTGAGAAATCCTCTAGGGCTGTTGACTGAAACACATACATCTGGATTTTGGATGAGGCTTTTGGACTTTCAACTGCATGGCTCCTAGGTTTCAAGAGAGAGTATAACAACAATTCTACATCATAACATATAATATATGTGTTAGTTATATGATAATATATGTATTAGTTAATGTATTATAATATCCATTTTACTTTGCTCACAACTTTGTATGCTGGGAACTTGGGGAGAACTTGGGTGGGAGGTTTGTCTCAGATGGATGTGATGCCACTGGGGAAGATTCCAAGAAGCTCAAGTAGAAATAAAAGGCTTCTTATGATTTAGCTTCAGGAGTCCCAGAATGTCATTTCCACTATAGTTTGTCAGTTAATTAAGTCCCTGGGACTAGTCCATCGCACTCAAAGAGAAAGACATTAGACTCTACCTCTTGATCCGAGAAGCAGCAATTGTTCAGGGAGCAAGTGTCTCCACCAGTCTGCTCTGGCCATTACAATTCACATCTCCCCCATATGCAAAACACACTCATTCCCATCTCCAGACCTGCACGTTCTTATTCCAGTGTGGCATTAGCTCAAAGTCCAGAAGCTCACCATCTAAATCAGGTTCAGGTATGGCAGAGGTTTCTTATGTCATTGTTCTCAGTCTGAGACTTGTGTCTAAGGAGTCAAGTTATCAGCTTCCCACACACCCAATGTTGAAGCAAGAATAAAATAAATGTAATAAGTGGTCCAGTGCCAAAAGTGAGGGAGTATGAAATGGGAAGGATATAGCAATCACTGGTGGAAAGCATTAAATCTTGCCAGGCTCATGTTGCCTTTCCCTGGAAATAGATTTGAGGCTGCTTCCTGGGAGTGATCTCTGCTGTTCAGGCTGTGCTCTCCAGACTTCAGTCTTTGGTCTGTATTTGCAATTGTGTAGCTTTCCAGCCCCAGGCAATTGAGATCCCAGAGGCTCCCACCCTCCCCCCATTTTGACCGGTCTCCATCTTTTTCAATCCAAGCTAACAAGCAAAATTCTCTTACAAACTTCATGAGCTTCTTATAAATCACACTGGGGTTTACTCTATTAGACAAACGCCAGATCCGTCAATCTCTTAGACACAGGTTCTTCTACCCTAAGAGTCAAGGTGCTGTGGGACAATACCTTCAGGACCCATAAAAATCCTTTTGTCTAGCCCAGTGTCTAAAATGCATATATTCTCAAGATTCCTAGAAGCTTCATTGTTTATTTGTTAGAGTCTTTGAACATACCCTTAAACCTTACTGAGTTCTCAGCCAAAGGATCTTAGCATTGTACCTTTGACTTTACCTTTACCTTGAAGCCATATTTTACTTTGAAAACCTTTTCCCTGACTGGAAAGGCTGTGTCAGATCCTCTATAATTCCAATTTAACTTAATTTCTCTCTCTCTCTTTACCATGCCACTAAAAAACATTGTAACTTTCACCATTCTGCCTGGAAATCTCCTTAGCCAAACAAACCAGGTAGATATATTTTATTTTCTGTGTTATCAATGGTGACAGTGTTGCCAGACTTCCCTCCACAATAGAAGAGAGGGTGTCTTTTCTCCAGCTCTGAAAACAATGTCCCAATTCTTCACTAATAGTCTACTAAAGGCTCTTTTAGTGTCTGCCTGACTTCCAGTTGCAAAGCAAATGCTATTTGTTTCAGTTTTTTGTTACAGCAAGACCTTGTTTCAAGATAAAATTTCTGTTTTTGTTACTTCTCACTGGAAAAAAAAAACACTACTTTAAAGCTTAGTGACTTAAAACAACCATTTCATTTTACTCACAATTTGGTGTGTTAGGAACTGGGGAAACACTTGGTTGGGAGGTTTATTTCAGTCCATGTGATTTCATCCAGGGCAGCTGAGCTACAACAAGCATTTCTGAGATTGCTTCTTCACTCACATGTCTGATGTCTCAATGCTCCTTGTCCCCTTTCTCCCTTTCCATATGGTTTCTCATTCTTTAGGGACTCACCACATGACTTGGGCATTTTACAGCTTGGTGGTCTTAGGTTGCTCCACTGATTACATAGCATCTGGCTTACAAGAGGAAGAGAGCCTAAGCTCCCAGGCTGGACAAGGTCAATGCCGGAAGCACAGTACTTTTTCTGCAACCATTTTCATGAAGTGGAGAAATAAACTCCACCTTTTGATTGAAAAAAAAACCAAGGTGTCATTGCAGAAGAACATGTGGATTGGTAAATTGAGAGGTGAGCACCTGTGCACCTACAGTCCACACTTCTCTCTTCGGTGTTCCGAAACTTTCCAAAGTACCGCATGGGTACATCCTTACATCTGTCTACTCTACTTTGAAACCATACTGATAAACTCATGCTATCTTATCCCAATTAACAAGAAAACTAGCATTCACTATTAAATCAACACTTTATTGTAACTTAGAATTTTATTTTTAAGAATAAAATTTATCACTGACTAGTGTGGCTCAGTGGATTGAGTGCCAGCCTGCAAACAGAAGGGTTGCCAGTTTGATTTCCCAGTCAGGGCACATACCTGGATTGCAGGCCGAGTCTCCAGCTGGGATTGTGTGAGAGATGACCTATTGATTCCTCTCTTGCACATTGATGTTTCTCTCCTTTTTTTCCTCCCTTTCTTCTCCTCTCTCTAAAAATAAATAAATAAAATCTTAAAAAAGAAAAAATGTTAAAATTTATTAAAAAACAATAAAATTTATATATTAAAAGTAGATTCCATGCTCCATCAAATACTTGATCATCTATAACTCCTCCCAAAAGTAAAATGAACATTAGGAAACATAAGGATTATCAGTTTAAATGAGAAGAGTTCGAGCCTTTTCTTAACATTAGGTATATGTAGTATTATTGTGAGATGTAAAAAGTATTTACAGACTGCAGTATGAAAAGATACATTAATAAAATTTGGCCATCTGCATTTATTTCTGAAGGAACTTTAACAATCAGATGATTGCCAAGTGATCTGTGAAATGCATAGGATTCAGCATGTATCTTCATATATTATTGTAAGTTCACACCACAGTTTTTTATTTTCTCAACTTGTGCTTTTAAGAATAATTTATTTAGACAATGATATAAGCTTGCCATAGAAACAAAACACAATCTGGGGATTAAAGTGGATATTACTATGAAGTGGACACAGATAGGCTAACACTTCCCACTGTTAACTATGGTATGTTGATAACATTTTATAGTGACCAAAGAATGAATGAAATTTTGTACAAACTTTTGGTTTTTGTCTATTGATGATGATTCATTCATTCTTGCTTCAATGTCTAAATTTTATATACCTTTTTCCTTATTTCATAATAGCTACTCTCATAACAATATTCTTCTGGGACACTTGCTTTTAAAAATTGTATTTTTTAGATTATTTAAAGAAAATCACAATATGTAAGGTGTAGTGATTGAAATTTGCTACTCTATTGTGGGCTTCATTAGTAAGAATGATGAAAAATGTTTTATATATAACAATGCTGGACTGATGTGCATAAATTCTAGAAGGAAATGTAATTTTACCTTGGTCCAGTAAAGGACCAGGCTACTGCAATTCAGCACCTGGCAGGACCAGCTACCCATATGGGAATAAGGGATCAGATACTTTTGTGTAGAAGGTAAGTGGAGAGCACCTGGGATTTGGAAGACACAATGCCAGACATTCTGTCACTTATCTTATTGAGTTAGGAGCATTTTTTTCCAGGTCTTCTCATCCTTATTGTGTTCCTCTTCTTCTTCCTCTTCTTTCTCCTCCTCCTTTTAACTTTAATAAAAGATTTTCAAAATTTTCTAAATTTTCTTTAAAAATAGCTATATTAGCATATAATTCACATATCATAAGTTGCACATATTTAAAGTGAAAAATTTGAAGAATTTGGCAGACATGTACATCTATGAAAACATCATCACAATCAAAATAATGAACGTTGTGTCACCCAAAAGAGTTTCCTGGCATACTTTTGCAATCCCTCCCAAACTGCACCTATCTTCCCATTCCCAGTCAACCACTGATCTGCCATCTGTCACGATAGGTTAACTTGCATTTTCTAGAATTTCATAAAAATGGAAACCTGTAGGATGTAATTTTTTTTGTCTAGATTCTATCTTTTAGAATAATCATTTGCAGTTTCCTATGTATCATTGAGTATATCAATAGTTTATTCCTTTCATTCTGGTATAGATATACCATAAATTATTTATTCACTCACCTGTTCAAAGAGGTTTGAACTATTTTCACACTATTACAAATGAGGTTGCTCTGAATAGTGGTATACCAAATTTGTATAAATATATTTATTCATTTCTCCTGGGTATATATGCAGGAGTGGAATAGCTGGATCATATGGTCTGAATATGTTTAACTTTTTAAGAAAGCGACAAACTGTTTTCCATAATGGCCGCACCATTTCCCATTCCCAACAGCAATATATCAGGGTGCGAGGTGCTCTCATCCACACCAGGGCTTATTATGCCCAGACCCTTTAATGCAGACCTTCTAATATGTGTGTGGTAGCATTGGTAGGTCATTTGGGTTTGCTCCTGTGACTAATGATGTTAGGTATCTTTGGGGCTTATTTACCACCCATAGACCTTTTTTGGTGAAGTATGTGTTGAAATTTTTGACCCATTTTATTTATTAAGGATTATTCTTATTGTTGAGTTATGAAGGAGTTCTCTATATTCTGAATAAAAGTCCTTTATCAGATATTGAGTTTGCAAATATTTTCTCCCAATTTGTAGCTTCTCTTATCATTCTCTCTTAACAGTTTTTTTTTGAAGAGAACTTTTAAATTTTGAAGTCCAGTTTATCAACTTCTTTCTTATATGTTATGTCTTGGTGTTATATCTAAGAAATTATTGCTTAACCCAATGTCACAAAATTTTCTCTTTTTTTCTAGAAGTTTTATAGTTAAGGTTTTACTTTTAGGATTGTTATACATTTTGAATTAATTTTTATGTGGTACAAATTATGTCTTGAATTTTTGCATATGGATATTCAATTATTTTAATACATTTATGTAAAAGTTTTTCTTTTCTCCACTCAGTTTTTTTTAACCATTGTCAAAAATCAATCATCCAGCTGTATGGGTCTACCTCTAAACTGTTTAGTCAGTTCCACTGATCTATTTGTCTATCTCTGTGCCAATATGACATCTTAATTACTGTAGCTTTATAATAACTCTTAAAATCTTTATATTTTGTATACCTACTATCAAGTTTTTCTTTGTGGTTATCATGAAACTTATATAAAACATCTTGTAGATATAACTGTTCCCAGTTTGTATGAACACCAGGTACTGATGTCTCCAATCTTTTGGAGTGCTTCTTTCCCTGGCATCGGGTACTTTCCTTACTCAGATATGTTTATCAATTATTCAGAATTGAAGAACCTTCTTTAGATCTTCAGAGTTCTCTCACTGTGCTGCACTTTCTTATCTACAAACTCTGGCACTTTGGTCTCCCCAGACTCTCAGCTTGATCTCTTCAGCTCAGGAAGTCTGCCAGGCTCACCCTGGTGTCCCTTCATCAACCACAATCTGAAAGCTCTCTGAAGTAGAAAGATGAGGTGATTGTAGGCTTCCCCTTACTGGTTTCCAGTTTATTAGAGAACATTGTTCTTTTCAGTCCAGTATGTTGAAACCCATTGTTTTGCATATTTTTTGTTTATTTTTGGGTTACTGTAGTAGAAACATAAATTTTTACCCTGTTGTTTTATTTGGCTGGAAGTATAAGTCTTAGTTTTTGTGGTTTTTTTTTTTAATGTTAGAATATAGTCCCCACCTTTATCCAGTCTAGGCAATGTGTCATTTATCTGTTTTATATTAAGAAAACAATATAAACCTTAACATTAGCCAGTGTTTAAAAGATAGTGTGAAACCATTTTGAATATTTCTACAGAGAGACATGGAATGTACCAGACAGAAATTCCATTCATAACTGACTTACCTCCCCAAAGACCCCTTTTAGCTGGACCCCAATAGTAACTGTGCCCTGGAACTCCTCCAGACCCAGCCTGAGTAGGAGTTTCTCTCTGTCTCCCCCACCTATACTGTTTGATGTATCTGCCTTTCTAATGTAAATTGATACAGACTTGCCAGTCGTCTTTCAAATTCTTTTATACTCACCTCATAGATACAGATTCAAAAGGTTTTCCTTCAGAAGATGTACAAGCAAAAACATAATAGTTATTGATTATGTATTTTCATGTGTTCGAGAAACAAGTTATGAACATACCTACTCTAACTTTTCTTTTATACTTATGACATATCTTAAACTTAGAAGAGTAATAGGCTTAATTAATCACTCATAATTAGAAAGGTAACATGTCTGTCTAGTCCTAATTTCCTGATTGTTGAAATCTTTTGCAGCTTTAAAAATGTATGAAGTCTTTTAGATTGAATGACTTCCAGTCCTTCTCTGTTGTTCTGAAGGTGCTTTTAGGGACAGGAAACCTGGAGTGACAGTGTCTCTGTGGGACACCACAGGAAGGCAGAGATCCTGAAGGACCCCTGCACATTTTCCCTAGGATCACCTTCTTGAGAGACGTGCGCCTGCACTCACGGCTGCCGTGGCCCTTTAGCTTAAAGGTAGGGCAAGAATCAGCAGTGGAAGTTTAACTTTGCAATTTTCTGACAGTCTGCAAAATAAATGACTCTAGCCTGGTCTCTGACACTGAACTCAACAGGGACAGAAGCCTACTTCAAAAAAGCGGTCACGTGTAGCCCTGGAACTGAGAAACCTCTCACAAGAGGAGCACCTGAGACAGCAAACAGGGTTGTAATCCTCAAAGCTCTCTCACATGATTTCATTCTGTCCTAATACCTGTATCAAGTCTTTTCTACAAAAGGAAAATCGTCAAACTAGAAATAGTAAAATAGTGTTAAGAGTAAATTTAAATTCAGAACAGAAAATAATATTATTCATGATGATAAGATGGCACTCAAATATTTTAAATTCACATCTTTAGGCAGAAGTTAAATCCCTGTTTAGTGTAACAATTCAGTCATTGATTCAGTAAACGTTTATTGAGTGCCTACCCAGCACTGTTTTAAGCATATGTTCATATGACGGCGGGGGGGGGGGGTGAAGCAGAAAAAGATCCCGCCCTCGAAGGGCTTTTATTTGTAATTTGATTGCAAAACCTTATCTCTACTCTGTAATGTCACAGGGAATGGGAAACTGTCTGATGACAGGAAATGCCAAATTCCTTCTCAATATTTAAAGGCAGTGGCAGAAGCAGAATTC
The DNA here is from genome assembly GCA_004027475.1 of Anoura caudifer. Classification (NCBI taxonomy): domain Eukaryota; kingdom Metazoa; phylum Chordata; class Mammalia; order Chiroptera; family Phyllostomidae; genus Anoura; species Anoura caudifer. The sequence continues at coordinate 347,212 of PVKU01000950.1, forward strand.
ATGTATTCTAAGCCAGTGATAGCCCAGGGTGAAATTACAAAATGGATTCGAGTCTTTAAAACAAGAAAAGGGAACTATAACATGCCCAGTTATATTGAGTGATATGAACAGGCTTGCTTTGCTTCCTTTTGTCACTAAGTTTTAGACAGGTAAATCAGAGAATTCTATGTGCAAAGTACATCTTGATTTCAGCAAGACACTTTATAGCAGTTCCTAATCACATTGAAGATTGCTTGTAAGAGTATAGACTGGCTTTAAAAAACTCTCTAATATCCAGATTGATACCAAGAGATTTAAAATTTTAGCTGATATAAAAAATATTTTCTTCTATTTTTCATGGCCTAGTAGTGTTCCATTGTATAAATGTCCCATAGCTGTTTTATCTACTTAGCTACTGATGGACACTAGGTCTGCTTCCATATCTTGGTGATTGTAAACACATTGATGCTTATGTTCTTTTGAATTAGTGTTTTGGGTTCCTTTGGATATAGTCCCAGGAGTAGAATCGCTGGGTCCAAAGACAGACCCATTTTTAATTTTTTGAGGTATTTCCACACTGCTTTCCACAGTGGCTTCACCAATCTACATTCCTATCAATAGTACACTAGGGTTCCCTTTTCTCTACATCCTTACCAGAATTTGTTGTTTGTAGATTTATTAATAATACCAATTCTGACCAGTGTGAGATGATATCGCATAGTGGTTTTTTTAGATTTTATTTATTTGTAGAGAGGGGAAGGGAGAGAGAAAGAGAGGGAGAGAAACATCAATGTATGGTTGCCTCTTGAGCACCCCCTACTGGGGACCTGGCTCGAAACCCAGGCATGTGCTCTGATCTGGGAATTGAACCAGTGAGCATTTGGTTCACAGGCCAGCACTCAATCCACTGAGCCACACCAGCCAGGGCTCATTGTGGTTTTAATTTGCATTTTTCTGATTATTAGTGCTGTTGAATATCTTTTCATATGTCTACTCACCATCTGTATGTCTTCTTTGGAGAAGTACCTATTCATTTTTTAATTGGATTGTTTGTTATTTTGGTGTTGAGTTTTATAAGTTCTTTATAGATTTTGAATATGAACCTCTTGTCAGATTTTACCATTTGCAACAGCATGGATGGACCTGGACAATATTGTGCTAAGTGAAATAAGCCAGTCAGAGAAAGATAAATACCATATGATTTCACTCATATGTGGAATCTAATGATCAAACTGAACTAAACAAGCAAAATGAAGACAGATTCATAGCAGGATGACAGCTATGGAGATGGGGGTTAGGGGGCAGGGAGATCAATCAAGGAGGAAAAAGGACTCATGGAACAGACAACAGTGTGATGATTTTGGGGGGAGGGGCATAAGGGGAATAAATGTCATAGAAAAATTGCAATAAAAATAATAAAAAATGTCTTCTAATGTAACAGGAATTCTTGACCTTAAAAAAAGAATATTTAATTGTGAACTATAGGCACAAGTATAAAGCAAAATATAAAGACATCATAAAGTTGCTATGAGGATTAGAATTAAGATTTCATGTGTTTGTCAAATAATAGGAAGTCCATAAATGTCAGTTTGGTCCTCACTCTTTGGCTCAAAACATAAAGTTTACTTTTCAGCCTATCCCTAAAGATAGGCTTAAACATCACTAAAACAAAATATATACACAGTAGGATTCAAACTTTGATAATATCTGGTGTTCTATTAGCTTAAAAAACGATCTAAAACCACACTCCACGCAATATATTATATAAAATTATTTACATTAAGTGTTGGATACAAAGCTTATTTTAAAAGACAGATAACTTAGTAACATTTAATAATTAGTATTTATTCTTTCAATGAGTATTAAAATATATAAATACTTCATTCTTTAACTACCTATATTTTCTAATAAAATGAAAATTAAAAGCATGCTTAACCATGTTCTCATCATATTCTATATCTTTGGTTTCCACTATTATGAATGTTAACAGCTGAATGATATCTTCATAAAGATAAATGTACAAGAATGATCTTTATAGCATTGTTTGAAATAGAAAAAATAAGATAAAATTTGCTTTTTAAGGGATCAGTTACATAAGTTATAGCACATCTATACAATGAAATTATATGCAACAGTGGACAATGAGAAGGTGTACCTGCAAATACTGACATGAAGAGATCTCAAGACAACTAAAAAAAAAGTCTTAGAATAATGCAGTGTACTTACAATAATGTAACAAGCAAAAAGACAAAGGACAGGTGTGTGTGTGTGAATGTATAGGAATAAGGGCTAGAATAATGTACTTAATCTTTTGTTAGTAGTTACTTGTCATAAGGAAAGAAGGAATCACAATAAGAGGTTAATGAGACACTTATATTTTGTTATTGTTAATTCTACATCACTGAAGTTTTTTAAACAAAAATGCATGTAAGTATTTCTAGTATAAAAATAATTAATAGTAAAAATAACACCAATATTAATTATGGGGATTTAAAGTAAAATATTGACAAGCACTCAGAATTATTGTCAATAGAAGGATTCTTCTTTAAGCCAGGTCTCCAAGTGCACAGTGATAACCAGAAGAAAAATCAAGAACCCAAATCCAATCTATGATTTACTTGTTTAGAAAGAGTAAATATTCTCATGATAAATTTTTCTTTAAAAGTCTAATTTGATTATACAAAGAAGCAATTTTACCATTGGCAATTAGTCTTCTTTAAAGAATAAGAGCAAATGTAATTACTATATTTTCTTTTTTGCAACCATTCATGTGAAAGATCTAATCCAATAATACAAAAGAAGATGACACATTAATTAGTCATTAGTATTTTAATTAATCTGTCTAGATTGACCCCCCCACCTCCAAAGAGAGTAAAAGGTCATCTTCTACTTTTGATATTCACCAAGGGAATCCAGGCTGTAATGCTGATTGAGATCCTAGTGCTCTCCCTCTTTACCTCCTGCTCCTCATTCTATTATCTTTTTTGCTCCTCCTCTTCCTCCCTCTCTGCTTTCTTCTACTTCTTCCCTTTTTCCTCTTCAAATAACACTTCTTTGTTCATTTAGTGACCAAATCAGAATACACGGAATGGATTTGCCTGTTACCTGTATTAATGAAATCAGTATCACTAAGAAAGAAAAACTTTAAACATTCTCCTCAAAGAAAGCTTTGGAGAGACCATCCTCAAGCTCAGTGTCCCCAGAAACCTTAATCACATATTCTCACCTTCACTTTTCCCGTATTTGACCCATAAATTTTCAGAGACTGCTAGAAGTTAAGGGAAAAAAATTTCCGATGCCAATCAATCATTCCACTTGAGTTTAGACATGTTTCAGAAAACTAATTGGTCTTTACTTAGGGCAATACCTTTGATGTTGCTGTTGTCAAAAATGTCACCCCCTTCTGCTACAGAGACCTGTATCCTTCTGAACAAGTCATAACTTTTCTCTCTATCTTCGCAATTTATAGCTGCTTTTAAAGAGGCTGTCATTTTGGTCACAGGTCACTTTGAAGCACTTATTTTGTAAATTGTGAGTGTTTTACTCGCTCAGAGGTGTCAGAGCACTTTGTTCTTATTTCTTTTTAAATTTTGCCGTGGAGAAAAGAGCTGTCATAAATCACCTTCTTTGACTTTCACTGGGTCAGGACTATACCCTTCAACTTCAAGAAACAGTTAACTATCACACAGATTCCTTATCCTTGACTACTACAAAGAAATAAACAAATATTCCAGAAAATGATATGTGACCATCTGTGTGATGAGCCCATTTTTAAGTATAGTAATTGCCATCCACGCCACTCTGTACGGAGAGGGGTGCTCTGTCCCATTCAGTAGGAATGGGAACAAGATTTCTCCATGTTCCACATCACATCTAGGCTCCACCAGCATTCTTAATCTGTTTGTTACACCCTTCCCATGCTAGATTTGAATTTGACAAACATTTACCTTTAGTTGAATTGTGAATATGTGCATGCCTAAAAATTGTTCTTATGTTAGTTCAGCAAAATAAACAAACAAACATGCCTTGGCTCAGCATAAATCTTTATACCTAGAATCTGAGTAGATTTCAGCCCCTTGACACAAATCTAGTGACAGAAAAGTGCGAAGCATGACTCAGCTATCTTATTTGAAATTATAATTTAGATGAGGTTAAAAAAAGTGATGTTTTAGTCACTTGACCAAAAATTATTGAGTCTCCTTTGTTCTGGGCATAGTTTTAGAGACTGGGGAAAGATCTGAAAGAAAAACAGGCAAAAACCTTTGACCTCACAGAGCATACATTCTGTTGCAAACTTATGACTGGATTGAGAAGCCAGCTCTCATGTGTAGGAAGTGCTGCTTGATGTTTGCTAACAATCCTCCTTGACTGCATATTATTGTTGATGCCCAGTTATCTCTGGGCACTGACTAGGATTTCTCTTCTAGGAATCATGGTGCAGAGATAACTGTGATTGTCAGAACTAGTTATGAATTTTGAAAATATAACGATTGTACTGAGAACAGATATGAATATGAAAGTGAACAAGATGCTTTAAAATACTTGGGCCTATATAGTATGGTAACTATATGGCTGAAGAGAGACTTGTTAGAATTTTCCTACAATATTAAATTTTCTAGTATTCCCAAAGCAATGGTAACACCCATAGCTCAGATTCAAAATTTCTTCAAAAAATAATTTTACCAGAGTTCTGTGGAATGTAAACAACCCTGTTGCCTGGACACATCCTCTGAAGCTTTCATCAGATGATCCTAGTAGATGGGTTAGGCTAATATTATAACAGATATCATAACCTTTGTGAAATGTGTAAAGTTTGGAAAGAAAGACTATACAGGTCTATTCTGAGAAGGAAACTCCTGCCATAGAGAAATTTGAAAGTTAACAAGAATGGTAGGGGTACTTTCTCAAAGGCAACTATGTAAATTTGTCCCACATTATAAAATGTAATCTGAGGAGCACAGTCTAAGTGAATGGGTTCATAAAATAAATAATAATTTAGTAACTGTGGATGAATAGTTTATAAATTTAAAAGAGACATCTGAGCATACCAAAAAAAAAAAAAACTTTCTAGAAAAATGTAAGTTCAAAGAACTTACATGGAAGCTGATTAAGGAATAAAAGGAATTAGGTGCCTATATTCTTACTAAGGTTAGAAATTTTGGTCCAGAGGTCAGAGACTTATATCAGATACCATAAATCTATTGACTTCTAACAGTTTTGATAGGGTCTAGGTAAAGTTCCATTCTCTTCTCAAGTTTTCCCTGACTAAAACAAAGACTTTCATTCTCAACTTCTCCTAATTGCTGAAGCATTCATTGAAGGAGGGAAAGGATATGAAATTGCTGATTTCTACAAAGCAGTGGCTCCAGGCAAAGGACATTTGACAAGCCTCTCTTTGGTCCTCAGTCCTTGGTCTGTGTCAAACAGAGACTATGGGCATCTCTCATAGCAGGTCAAGTCCTTGATTGGTTTTCCAGAGGCTTTTGAGAAACCAGATAAAAGCACTTTGAGTAGAGTTCCTGAAAACTAGCTGCCAAAGCAAAGGATTTTCAGTATCTTAGAAAATGGATATGCTTCTTTTAAAAAAACTTTCTATTGTATTTTTCCATTACTATTTAGTTCCCTTAAACACCTCTCCAATTATCCCATGATGTCCATGTCCATGAGTCCTTTCTCCTTTTTGTTCAATCCTTCCACCCCTAACACCACCCTTCCTTAGCTGTCATCCTGTTCTCTATCTATGAGTCTGTCTCTGTATTGCTTATTAGTTGTTTGTTGATTAGATTCTACATATGAATGAAATCATATGGTATTTGTCTTTCTCTGCCTAGCATATTTCACTTAGCATAATGTTCTCTGGGTCCATCCATGCTGTTGCAAAGGGTAAATTTTTTTCTTTCTTATGAGTAGTGTTTCATTGTGTTAATGTCCCACAGTTGTTTTATGCATTTACCTACTGATGGGCACTGGGGCTGCTTCCATATCTTGGTCATTATAAATAAGGCTGTAATGAACATAGGGGTGCTTGTGTCCTTTCAAATTAGTATTTGGGTTCCTTTGGATATATTCCCACAAGTGGGATTGCCGGGTCAAGAGTAAGATCCATTTTTAATTTTTTGAGGTACCTTCATAATGCTTTCCATAGTAGTTACATCAATCTGCATTCCCATCAACAGTGCAAAAGAGTTCCCTTTTCTCCACATCCTTGCCAGCACTTGGTGTTTGTTGATTTATTGATGATGTCTATTCTGATATGTATGAGATGGTATCTCATTGTGGTTTTAATTTGCATTTCTCTGATGATTAGTAACATTGAACATTTTTCACATGTCTATTGGCCATCTGTATGTCCTCTTTGGAGAAATGTCTATTCAAGTCCTTTGCCCATTTTTTAACTGAATTGTTTGTTCTTATGGTTTTTAATTTTGTAAGTTATTTATAAATTTTGGATATTAACCCCTTATCAGATATACCAGTTAATATGTTCTCCCATTCTGCAGATTGTCTTTTTATTTTGTTGAGGTTTTCCTTTTCTTTACAAAAACTTTTTAGTTTGATATAGTCACATTTGTTAAGTTTTTCCCTTGCCTGGGGAGATATATCCCATAAAATATTGCTATAAGCAATGTCCAAGATTTTGTTGCTTATGTTTCCTTCCAAGATTTTTATGGTTTTAGGTGTAATATTTAAGTCTTTAATGCATTTTGAGTTTATTCTTGTGTGTCGTGTAAGAAGGTGGTCTAGTTTCATTTCAGCTACTGCTTGTAGGTGTCTAATTTTCCCAACATCATTTATTGAATAAACTATCTTTATCCCATTTTATTGCTGGCTTCCTTTCCCAAATAAAATTGATTATAAGGTGTGGGTTTATTTCTGGGCTCTCTATTTTGTTCCATTGGTGTATGGGTCTGTTTTTATGATAGTACCATGCTGTTTTGATTACTATTGTCTTATAGTATAGTTTGATATTAGGTAGTGTGATTCTTCTAACTTTGTTCTTCTTTCTCAGGATTGCTGTTGCTATGTGGGGCATTTAGTGGTTCCATATAAACTTATAGAATATTTGTTCTAGTTTGTGAGATACATCATTGGACTCTTGATAGAAATTGTGTTGAATCTATGGATTGCTTTCAGTAGTGTGGATATTTTAATGATGTTAATTTTTTTATCCACAAATATAGTATGTGCTTCCACTTGTATATTTTTCATTTTTTTCTTCATTGTCTTATAATTTTCTGAGTATAAATCTTTTACATCCTTGGGTAGGTTTATTTCTAGATTTTTTTTGAAGGAATTGTGAATAGACTTATTTTCTTAATTTCTTTTTCTATTAGTTCATTATTGGCATATAAAAAATGCAACTGTTTTCTGGATATTAATTTTGAATCTTACTATTTTGCTGAATTCATTTATCAGTTCTAGTGTTTTCTTGGTGGAATCCTTGGAGTTCTCTATCTACAGTATCTTGTCATCTGCAAGTAAAGACAATTTTACTCCCCTTTTTTCCACTTTGGATGTCTTTATTACTTCTTCTTGTCTGATTGTTGTGGCTAGGACTTCCAATAGTATGTTGAATAAGAGTGGTGAAAGCAGACATCCCTGTCTTTTTCCTGATCTTAAGGGGAATGCTTGTAGTTTTTGCACATTGAGTATGATGCTGGCAGTGGATTTGTCATTTATGGCCTTTATTATGTATATAATAAAGGTATATTTATAGGTATATTTCCTCTAGTCCTATTTTCCTGAGAGTTTTTATCATAAATGGGTTCTGGATTTTAATCAAATGCTTTTTTCTGCATCTGTTGATTTTATTATGTGGTTTTTCTCCTTCATTTGTTTTTTGTGGTGAATTACATTTATTGATTTATGAATATTGTACCAACCTTGCATTCTAGAATAGACTGCACTTGATCATGATGTATGACCTTTTTGATGCATTGCTGTATTCAGTTTGCTAATGTTTTGTTGAGGATTTTAGTGTCTATGTTCATCAGGAATATTGGCTTATATTTTCTTTTTTTTAATAGTGTCTTTATCTGGAATTAAGATGATGCTGGCAACTAAACATGTAAAATAAATCTCAATAGACATAAAGGGAGAGATGGACAGAAATACAGTAATAGTTAAGGATTATAACAACCCATTGACTTCAATGGTTAGATCCTCCAGAGAGAAAATCAACAAAGAGATAATGGCCTTAAACAACACACTAGATCAAATGTAATTAATTGGTGTTTCCAGAGCATTTCTTCCCAAAGCAACAAAATATACATACTTTTCAAGTGTACATGAAATGTTTTCTAGGATAGATCATATGTTATGATACAAAACAAGTCCCAATAAATTTAAGAAGATTGAAATCAAATCAAGCATCTTCCCTGACAAGAATGTTATGAAACTAGAAATTAATAACAAGAAAAACACTGAAAAACACACAAAGACATGGAAGTTAAATAACATGTTATTAAACAATGAATGGGTCAACAATGAGATCAAAGAAGATATCAAAAGATACCTTTAAACAAATGGAAATGAGAACACAACAATCCAAAATCTATGGGACACAGGGAAATCAATCTTAAGAGAAAAATTCATAGCATTACAAGCCTATCTCAAAAAAAAAACAAGAAAAATCTCAAATAAACAGTCTAATTTTACACTTAAAGTAACTTGAAAAAGAACAACAAACAAAGCCCAAAGTGAGTAGAAGGAAGGAAATAATAAAGATCAGATCAGAAGTACATGAAATAGAGTCTAAATAAATGATATAAAATGTCATTAAATCCAAGAGCTTCTTTTTTGAACATAAACAAGTTTGACAAATTGTTAACCAGATTCATCAAGAAAAAAAGAGAGAAGACTAAAATAAATAAAATAAGAAATGAAAGAGGAGAAATAACAACTGACACAAAAGAACTATGAAGGATTGTACAAAAATATTCTGAAAAACTGTATGCCAACAAACTGGAAAACCTGGATGAAATGGATAACATCCTAGGATAACATTTCTAGGAAGAAACATAAAATCTTCTAAAACTAAATCAGGAAGAATTAGAGAATCTGAATAGACAGATTACACCTAGTGAAATTGAAGCAGTAAACAAAAAACTCCCAAGAAACAAAAACCCTGGACCTAATGGCTTCACAGGAAAATATTACCAAATGTTCTGAGAAGAACTAACACCTGTTCTTCTCAAACTACTTCAAAAAATTCAAGAGGAGAGAAATGTCCCAAACTCATTTTACAAGGATATGCTTTATGCCATGTATGTGTTGGCTGGAGGCCAAGATATGATCACACTGTTGCAGAACATTAGCCCATAATCAAGAATCATCAGCCTCACTAAAGAAGGTCAATATCGTGAAAAAGACATTAAAAATTTCATGGTCTGCAACCATGAAGCAGAGTTAATATGCTAAGCACCTCATAAAACAGATTTAATAGACCAAATATTGAATAAAAAAGAGAAATAACCTTAGGTAAAATAGGTACATAAAACCATAAAGAATATTATGTATAATTACATGTCAATAAACTTGAAAATATGGGCATATTTGGAGAAAATAATAAAATGCCCAAATTGGCATAAGAAATATAACAAATATGAATAGATTGATAACCAACATAGAAACTTGAATGTAATAAAAAGTCATTCACTTCAAATACTTCTAGTTTTAGAAAGGATTACAGGTAAATACTATCAAAAGGTCAATAAACAGATTCTATTTCTCCTTCTCAACATACTTTAGCAATTAAATTCATATATTAAGTTGGACAAAGTAACTAATTTAATGATATAGCTCTAACTTTGATAATAAACTATCCATAAAAACAAAACTATAGTCAAATTTCAAATGAATATAGATTCAAAAATTCTAAATTATCTTCATTTGATTCTGGCAGATCCTTCTGCATGGTGTGGGCCCAGCTCCCACTTGGAGATGCACAGGACCCATACCAACAGGTAGGTTCTCTCATGGGTAATCAGATTTGCAATATACCTAAGCTGTTTTGGGGCTTGCTCTCTGCTAAAACCCCCTCACCCTGCAAGTGCTAAACCTTGGGCCCAGTGTAACAGGCTGCCTATTCATTTGCTAATGTCCTTCTTCTGTGATGTAATGAGGGGCATTGGCTCCTTTATTGTAACCTGGGGATAGTGAAGGAGAACCATCTTGTAATGTGAGGAGGAGATTTTAGAATAAAGGCCTGTCATGGTAGAGGCTGCGGCTTTTGCTCCTCTTGAGAGAAAAGCTATGCTGCTGTCCTTATTCCTCCACCAGACTCAGTAGTCTGCGTGTATGTTTTATTTCATCCATAATAACTCGGACACTGCTAGCTGGTGTCTACTTCAGTTGATCAAAAAGAGCAGGATACCTTACAATTGAGTAGACTTTATCTTGAAAATGTAAGGGTAGTTAGATAGCAGGTTATTTCTCAATATTTTATACCATATTAATAAAAAGAAATTGCATACTTTTCATACCTGCAGAAAGTGATTTGAAAAATTTTCAGCACTTATTTATGTTAAAGACATAGAAAAACAGGAATAAAAAGTAAATTTCTTAACCTGATAAATTTGTTTACCCCAAACCCAAAGCAATGAGATAAGGGATTTTAGAAATATTATCTTTAAGGTTTGGAAGAAGATATGGAATTTTTGTTTTTATTGTTCATGTATTACAGATGCCCTTCATTCTCCTCCCATTTGTTTCCCTCCACCCACCCCCCCACCCACCCAGCTTTCACCATATTGTTGTCTTTGTCCATGGACCATGTATATATATTCATCTTTGTTTTTTGGCTGATCTCTTCCACTCTTCCCACACCTTCCCCTCTGAGATTTGTCAGTCTGTTTCATGTTTTCATGCCTCTAGTTTTATTTTTCTAGACAGTTTATATTGTTCATTAGATTCCACATATGAATGAAATCATATGGTATTTGTCTTTCTCTGACTGGTTTATTTCACTTAGCATAATAATCTTCAGGTCCATCTATGCTGTCACAAAGGGTAAGAGTTCCTTCTTTTTTTACAGCTGTGTAGTATTCCATTGTGTAAATGTACCATATCTTTTTTATCTACTCAATAGCCAAGATCTGGAAACAGCTCAAGTGCCCATAAGTAGATGAGTGCACATGGATTCTTGATATTGCCCCTGTTGTGCATTGCTCTATGGAAGGCCTTAGCAAAAGTAGCATGTTATAATAAGGTGTATGGAACAGAAATGGTAATACTGTCATTATTTCCAGATAATTTTGTAATTTTCCTAGAAACCATAGGGAAGAAATAGAAAAGCTATTAAAATGAACAAACCTCAGCAAGATGGTTGGATTCAAAAGGGTAGCCCAAAGTCCACAGTATCCTTTACTAGCAATAACCAAAAATAAGATAGTAGAAAACATGCAATAAATATATGGAAGTTAATCTAACAAAATTCTATTACAGGACACTATATAAAGCTTGAATAATTGGATAATTACATTATGTTCATAAACTGGCCAACTTGACATCAAGAAGTGAATTTTCTTTGGAAGTAGGGAAAGCTTTTTTATGCAAACCAAAGAAAAATCTGCACTTATTTTACATCACCAAACAAAATGCCCCACTTAAAGAAAGAATCTAAAGATAAAGTGACAGAAAATAATTGTAATATAAATAAGGTGACTTGGTATCAATAAAGTATAAGGCTTCTAATAAATAAATAAGGGAAAAGCAAACCATGAGAAATATGGTAAAAAAATAGGAAGATGAAATCCCTGAACACAACCTCAGAATGCCAATAAGCATATAAAACTGTGGTCAATCTCAGTTCTAATTAGAGAGATCAATTTTAAAATCACCAGTAGAATAACATTTTTACCAATCAGATTCAAAATGATGAAGCCTGGTGTTATTAATGTGCTGACAAGACTATAGGGTACTTATTCTCAAACACTGCTGCACACTGGAATCTCCTAGGGGTCTTTGAAAAATTCCAATCCCTGGTTCTCATCCCACAATTCTAATTCATTTGGTATGGACTTTCAAAACCAAGCCTATGATTTAGCCTCCTATAGGAACATATCATGTGACATATGCTGTATAATTTCAAATGTTCAAAGGGATGTTAGATAGAAGATCAGATTGCTTAATATGGATTTAAATGGAAGAACAAATAATACTTACAAATGGAAGTTGCAGAAAACTTTGGAAAATAGTTTTAGTAATAGTGTCTGAAGAGAGAAGGACCTGTTTTACAAGATAGAAAGCTGGAATTGTTCGAGCACATGGTACCAAGAACTTAGTACATTTCATAGAGAAAATATTCAGGTTATTATATTGGCAAATGGAATAGATGACCTTAAAATGACCCATATAAATGTGATACTTGAAAATCTGGTAACGGTCCAACCTTAATCTCCCTTTTACCTTTTTTTCCTTTATTTTGCCTGAAGAATTCCTGACTTCAGCCTTTCTCCCAGGAGGCTGGAGGGAATATAACCCAGGTAGTGACTCTGTTCTCAACTCGTATTCCTACATGGTTTTATTTATCTTTCTAATTAAGGAGTAAGATGCAAAATAGAAATACCCTTTGAGGTATAATTAACAAAATATTCTCCATGTGGGAAGAGAGTGGGGATGTACTGCCATCTTGCTGGGTTCCACAGGGTTCCTGCTCTGAGATTGGATTTGTGGTGATCCCTCCACTGATCAGAGTCTTTGGAACATTGGGAACGTATACTCCCACACAAGACCTGAGGTTCGTCAATATGCGTCTAAGAAAGCCCACATTTATGATGTTTCAATTATTTACTAAAAACAAAGGTGACTAAATGCTCTGAGTCTATGTGCTGAAACTTTTACTTAGGGTCTGACAAGAATAATTTTCAAGGCAAATAATCATACACCATCATTCAAAGAATGCATTTTCATGATATGTATATTCAATTATAATGTATAAATACATATTACTGTATAAAGTATATCAATATATAATTAAATACATAAATATATAATCATAATATATATTTTAATTATTATATACTAATGATGTTCTTATTAAGAACATGGAAACAATTTCTATTTCATTGACATATATGTATGTATATTAACATATGTATAGTATTAATACACTGTACATATATGTTTTCTTCTGATAACTTTCTCCACAAAGTTGTGAATATACTTATGGGGAGGAGAAGGAAATTAAGATATCTGAGACTCTCAAAAGACTCAAGCTTTTGAAACAGGTTATTAATCAGTAGAAGAGACTGTGAAGTTGACCTGATTAGTTACTTTTGACTATCATATTTACTTCTTCTATTTAATCATCCTTAACATCTAGTTTTCTTAAATTTCCTAGTATGCTCTTTTTTAAAGAAATTAACTTCAAGTTCTTGGCTAGGTGCTGATGAGGAAGTGAAATAGAGAAGCAGGACTAATGAGAGACTTAACATCCAGTACGAAGTATGGTGGGGCATTGTGCAAAATACTTCACATGAATTTTCTTCATGGAGCCTCCAAACACCACCATAGGGTGTTCTTATTCTCTTCCTTTAACAGAGTAGGAAATTGAAGCTTACAGAGATTAAATAATTTACCCAAGGTCACATAGCCTGTGACAGAAATGTGAATTGAACCCAAAGCATCTGACTTTACTATGGATATATTTGTTTGTCTAAACTTGCTAAACATCAATGGGAGAGAACTTTAAAAAAAAATCATATCATATATGAAAAGAGGTGGAACTAAGTATCAATTAAATCAATTAAATTTTACGAGAACATATTTTATGGAGGAGTTTTTATTTAATTTTATAAAATACTCAAGTGACATATACCTAAAATCTACTGCTGGAAAACATCTTAGGTATATCATACCTTAATTCAGAATTTCTAAATAATTATGCCTAACCTCTATAAAATTAACTTGTGCACAATTTTAAGAAAAAAAAATGATTGTGCAAAAAGTAACCATAAATACATTTTAACAAAGTTAAAGGAAAAACTTTTCCTGAGTGTTTTAATATACTCATGATTTGCTACAAAATGGCACTGCTAAATTCAACATATCTTATTAAATTTAGAGCTGACATAATTGCTTTCTAAAAATGTATAACAGCTACTTCAAATTAGCTAAGTACTTTAAAGTAATAAAATATAATTTATTTTAAAATATTTAATAGTTCATATATTTCTTAAAATCAAATGAAACTCCATCCAGTAATTTCAGGTTTAATAATGTTTTATTATGTATTTTTGAATTAATGCCTATAATATCTATTACATTTGGAGAGATGCTGGATTTTGTTAAGATGTTTCAATTGTAGGATGCAATAAATGTTCAATTTTTTTAATAAACATTTGCTCTTTTTAGTTGAAGACAATGTTACAGTATTTCCTCATTTTAAGTTTTATATTTAAATTGGTTTTAGGTCCAAGCACCAAAGACCAAAGCTACCTTTTAAACTTTAAAAAAAAAAAAAAAAAACATTACACAGAAATTCCTAAATTTTCAATACATTGTTCTTCATTAGGGGACTCTGTTCTACAGTTAAGTAATAACTTGCCACAGCACTTAAACAAAATTACTAATATTATTCCCAATGATATTCTTATTATGTTATACCCCTGACACCAAAAGCAATAGTTAGGGCTAATGCACAGCATAGGTGCTTGTTCTCAGCCTGATCAAACAAGCTTAATTATGACCTCCGGATAAAGGTACTGCCATTAAGCCATTGAATTATCACAGATAAGGCGGAGTCTCTGTTACTGTCTGAAGATAAATCACAGCTAACAATGGCAAAGGAGTCAGAGCTCATGCAGATAATCCTTCTGAGGTTTTGGATGGGCTAGTTCTCCTACTGTTTTGCATCTATTTATGTTGTGCTCAGAACCCTCAAATGGCCTCTGCTTATCTCCAGCTTTAGATAATTTATGCCTCTTGGTGTGTCACCTCACCACTGAGGCTGTTATCAGGAATGAGGAGGTTTAGGAAATCGGATCCACTGAAATGCTAATCCCCTTGCCAATTACTACACAAAAACAAGTTTTCTTCACTGATTTGCTTTTGTTTATTTGATACTGCAAATGTGGATTTTATGATTATGGTTTAGGACAATTGTTTAGCTCCAAAACAAAATAAGCATTTAATTTGTCTAGCTTCCTCTTTTCACAAGAGTGGCTGGGCAATTTACACTGATTCAAATGGCCAGATGGTTTCCTCTCTATTTGTCACTGACTAAATAGATGTGTAAATATTTTTATTTTCGTAGAAGCCTGGTCTTGAGAAAAGAATTTGTGAAAACCTCTCTTGGTGGTGGGCTTCTGCTCCAAGTTGCACTCATCCTAATTTAGATTCTTTGATGTAAAATGTCTTCTCTGTGAAACTATTTCACATAGAAATATGATGCCTGTCTTGGAATTTCATTAAGATAAATTTTTTTTTATCTCGACTGCTGTCCAACTTTTATGAAATCTTATCTCTGAGAATTTTATGAGGTTGCTTGACTTGTAGTAAAATGTATTACTTTCAGTGATATGAAACATTCCTAAATGAGTAACTACCAAGCCCATAAAATTCTCATGTGCTTATTAGCATGGTATAATGAAAATTTGAAATGCAAGGTTAGACTGTACTTTCAAACAGTCAAATTAAACTTGTACCTAACTATAGTTATGTTTTTCTATGTACTTTTCCTAAACAAAATCTCTAAGGTATTAAGACCTGGAAAGGATGAAGTCACCATGATCAATCACCAATTATTCAAGTTTTCTTGTGTTGACCATTGATGCCAGTTATTGAGATAGTAATCTTTGGAGTGATAGGGAAGCTACAAAATTAATTCAACCTTGAAATTCCATTACACTTAATGTCACCTAGTAGTACATTTGATATTTTTAATCCTAGTTTAAAGGCTTTCCTCTTAAGCTATTGCCAATGGCAGAAATGATGAAAAAGAAAAATATCTGATTTTTTTAATTCTGTAATTCTTTTTCCTCTAAGTATATTTCAGGGTAAAGCACTGTGTAGGTGGATTTTCAAATGACCCTTGATTCTTCTGTGGAATTATAAGGTAAGTGACTGTATTTTAAGTTGAAAATGAAATGCTCACATTTCCTCATATATGAAAGCTGCTTCCCTTAAAGGACTTGTTTCTGCAAGTTACTCTATATATAAATTTCAAAACCTTTCTTAACTTATTCTTCCAATATACCACAATTTTTTAAAAATCTAGATTAGTTTATGCTATTTTAGAGATTATTTACAATTGAATTTAAGTTGAGATTTAACTTCTTAGCCTGTACCTTGAAAATAAATGTCAAGTCACTATCCAAGTAGTATAATTCATAGTTTTATAGTTATCAGTAGGCACATTCTTTTGAAATAGTTGATTTTTGTTTTATATGTGACCCTAAAACAACATAGGATTGAACTGAGCAGGTCCAATTATGTGTGGATTTTTAAAAATAAATACTATAAATGTATATTCTCTTCCTTATGATTTTCTTTTTAAAAAGATTTTTAAAAAATTATTATTAGAGAGAGGGGAGGGGAAGGAGAAAGAGAGGGAGAGAAACATCAGTGTGTGGTTGCCTCTCACGCACCTCCTACTGGGCACTTGGCCAGGGACCTGCCCTGACTAGGGATCAAACTTGTGAACCTTTGGTTCTCAGCCTGCACTCAATCCACTGAGCTACACCAGCCAGGGGGATTCTCTTAATAACATTTGTTTCTGTAGCTTATTTTATTACAAGAATATTGATATTATATGCATAACATACAAAATAGGTTTTGATTTACTGTTTATGTTATCAGCAGGGTTTCTGGTCAATAGTAGATTATTGTAAGTTAAGTTTTGGGGTAGTCAAAAGTTATACACAGATTTTCAGCTTTGCAGGGGTCAGTGCCCTTAACCCTGTGATGTGCAAGGATCAGCTGTATTAGGTTTATTTCACTTGCATTCAACCATGCTTTTGGAAATTAATTTCAAAATCCTCAGGTATCATCAGACTCTACTATGAACTTTCACATTTGTTTCACTGATAGCCAGCTCTGTGGTGATACAATTCATTGTTCTTTATGGAAATGCACAACAATAATTAAGCAGAGCTGCCAAGTTGTTTGCTTCTCTATATCTGGAATGAAGTTTTCAAGGAAAAGAGCAAGAGTGCTCTTCATTTTATGGCACAAATAAATCACGCTGTGAATGGAAAGTTGGTGTTACCTTGATTTTAGAAATAACAATAGCTGTTGCCTTACTTGGCTCCTAGACACAAAAATTAAAAATAAGTAGCATTAAGGAATGTGTGTGTATGTTCATGTTCATCTCAATCTGTTCAACTCTTCCCAAACATCACAAAACACAGTTCATAAGCTCAGGTGTCAGATTCCTGGTGGACAGACTTCCCTTCACTGAGTATAAAAACAAAATGAAACACAAACAAAATACAAGTAAACAAATTACAACAGAATACTCTGCTTTCTTGTTGGTGATAATGATCACTTTTTCACAAGAATGGAGAACAAATATGGTAAAATAAAGTAAGCCTGCAAGACCGATAAAGTCCTATTTGTATAACTTAGGAGACTGTTTTTAATTTTTATCAGCCTGTTTGTTTTAAAAAGATAGTTTTCCTGTACCACTTCTACTCTCAATCACCATCTTTTCTCTTTGTCTCTTCTCTCTTCTTTAAGAGAATCCCACCCTCTTTTGGTTTAAAGGGTGTCCAACTTGTTGGCTTCTCTAGGCCACACTGGAAAAAGAAGAGTTGTCTTAGGCCACATTAAATATACAAACACTAACAAAAACTGATGAGAAAAAAAATGTTTTAAGTAAATTTACAATTTTGTGTTGGGTTGCACTCATAGCCATCCTGGACCGTGGGTTGGACACCCCTGGTTCTTGTTCTGTCCCTGGAGATCTTCTTTTAGGGAACACATTTTCTTCTTATCTAAAACATTTTTTTCTTCTCTAATACCTTTCCCCTGCCTTCCTATCCCTGATATCCTGCTTTTCACCCCACCTTGCTTGGTTAGCCTTTTACACATAGACCTCACAGCAGTGATGCCTCAAATGGTTTTACTATAAAATTTATCCTCTATGTGACAGTAAAGCTTTAAGGAAAGAAAATTGCTCACTTCAATAGAGAAAAATTAAGCATTTGAAGTTTTAAAATTGTTTTTCTGAAAATAACTGCTCTCCTTATGACCCACCTAGCAAAAGTCATTGAAATGCCCCTAGATAAATCTCTGTCGGATGAGAGAGTGGAAAAAGGAAGGAAGGAAGGAAGGAAAGAACAGGAGATGAGAGGAAAAAGAGGAGAAATTTGTCTATAAAGGAAAGCATGAAATTTAAATATGTATTCTATTTCACCTGACCTAGGTAAATCAGACAGGAACCGACCATTAAATAATACACGTAACTACCTATATTGCAATTTTTTCTCTACCTCAAGCTTGGATCCCTTAGGATTAGTGAAAGTATTATTAAAAGCTCTTTATTGATCTCTCACTTTTCCAAATTCTTAGCATATTTTATTATTTGAACTACATGATTTGGAGCTTAGCTATAAATTACCTGGTACCAGTCCTTAGCTGTTCCATCTATCTGAATTTTGTCTTTCCAAATAGATTCTGATCTCCTTGAGAATAGGAACTCATCTTTTTATTCTTTTATATCTTCCTAACACTGAGAATACTTCTTTGCCCATAGACATAGCTATCACTATACGTTTGGGGATTGACAGATATGGGGTGATCATAGCTGAATATCAGTTGAGAGCTGCTCAAAGGTGGTTTCCACAAGACTTTCTGAGGGCTTAGTCTCAAGAAGATGCATGTTTGCAAGAGGAGTTTGACAAAGTTGGCGATAAAAAGCATGAACTTTAATTTTTCTGAAAGGTCAAGTGACTACACAACCAGGTATTTGGAAGGTCATGTAAACTTGCTTAGGATACATAACTTCCTTGTAGTTTGAAAAATTTAAACCAACTGCCCAAGGTACCTGAGATAATATAAAGAATTCTGCTTGGGACAGACTTCCAGCCAAGATGGAGGCATAGGCAGACATACTGTGCCTCTTCTCACAACCAAAATTAAGGACAACAAAGATTTAGAAACAAGAAAACAACCAGAACTCAGAAAATCAAACTGTTTGGAAGTCCAACAACGATTCATCCAGACCGGTAAGAAGGGCAGAGTTGCGGCAGGAAAAAGCAGAGGCACTGACCGGGCTCGTAGGCAGCAGCGGCTGGCAGCCCCCAGGTACGCAGGCGGCGACTAGCAGACCCCGGGGAACGGGGCGGCAACTGTGCAGAACCAGTGAGGCTGCACAAGGCAGCTGGCTGACCAGGTGGTCCCACATTCACACGCAGATAATCCAGGCAAAGGGGAAGCGGTGAAAGGAACTGGAATCCGAGAGTGAGTAAAGCAAGCGCCATTATCTCCTCTGGGATCCTGCCCCCACATACAGCGTCACTACCCAGCGACCGGGCTGTCCTGCCCTGGGGAACACCTAAGGCTCCACCCCTCACTTCGTAATATCCGCGACTAGACAAAACAAACAAACAAACAAACAAAAAACCCAGAAATGAAAATGGCTCAAACTGGAGAACAAATCAAAGCCCCAGAGCCAATTTATCTAAGTGATGAAGAGATTGCCAACCTATCAGATGCACAATTCAAAACCCTGATGATCAGGATGCTTACAGAATTGGTTGATTTTGCTCACAAATTAGATGAAAAAGTGAAGGCTACAATAAGTGAAATGAAGAAAGATGCATGGGGAACCAACAGAGATGGGAGGAAAACTGGGACTCAAATCAATGGAGTGGTCCAGAAGGAAGAAAGAAACAACCAAACAAAAAACAAGGAAGAAACAAGAATTCAAAAAAAATGAGGAGAGGCTTAGGAACCTCCAGGACATTTTTAAACGTCCCAACATCCAAATTATAGGGGTATCAGAAGGGGAAGAAGAAGAGCAACCAGTGGAAAACTTATTTGAACAAATAATAAAGGAGAACTTCCCCAATCTGGCAAAGGAAATAGTCTTCTAGGAAGTCCAGGAAGCTCAGAGAGTCCCAAAGAAGTTGGACCCAAGGAGGAACACACCAAGGCACATTATAATTACATTACCCAAGATTCAAATGAAGGAGAGAATTCTAGAAGCAGCAAGGGATAAGGGGACAGTCACCTACAAAGGAGTTCCCATCAGACTGTCAGCGGATTTCTCAAAAGAGACCTTACAGGCAAGAAGAGGCTGGAAAGAGGTATTCCAAGTCATGAAAATCAAAGGCC